>PVIU01006348.1:0-104030 GCA_004026605.1 Ondatra zibethicus
CTTAAACAGAATCTCTGGAATACAGTTAAGGCAGTTCCAACTAAAAAATTTAAAGCTATAAGTGTTTACATTAAAAACCAGAGATGGGCCAATGGGATGGCTCAGTAGGTAAAAGCACATGCCATGTAAGACCGTTGACTTAGACTTGACCTGAATATCCCATGGCTCAAAGAAAGAACTGGAAGATTCTCCTCTGATTCCCATGTGAGCACTATGTCACATGCACATGTGCCCCATACACAAATGCCCAGTAATAAATAAATAATCATAAAGAGACTAAGCATTGTTGAGTAACCTAACTCCAGTGTTCAGGAGATGGAGGATCACCATGAGTTAAGGCATCCCTGGTTTATGAAGCGAATTCTAGGCTAACTAGGGTTACAAGGTGATTCTCTGTCACAGGAAACAAAGACAAAAACCTGAGGGACCTCAAATAAATAACCTATAATGTTTTCTAAGGCTTTAGAAAAAGAAGAAGCAAACCCAAATATAATAGGCAGCATGAACTCATAAAGATTAGGGCAACGTTAATGAAATGGAAACTTGAAGATGGTCGCATAGGACAAATCAAAGACTTGGTTCTCCAAAACAAACAAAGACTGACAAATCCTTAGAAAAACTAACCAAAAGAAAACAGAGATGATCCAAATTAATAAAATTAAACATAAATAGGGAATTGCTACAACAGATGCCAATGGAATCCATAGAATACTTTAAAAACTTATACTCTAAAAGATGGAAAGCCTAGGGCTAGTGAGGTGACTCAGCAGATGCTTGTCACCAAGCTTGACAGCCTGAACTCAGTCCCAGAGATTTACATGGTAGAACAACAAAACAACTGGGGCATATTTTTTCTTTGACATTCACGTGCACCTCCCTCCACTGAAGGCGTAAGTCATGAAACAATCCCACACCACAACAGCCCTCTGCACGACCAGGAAAGGAGTCTAGTAGTTGGAAGTGGAGTCCGAAGCAAGAGAGAGAGTTCATGGCTACTGCTGCTTTAAAAAGCAGCAGAGACCATGCCCAAGGGGGATGGTATCTTAAAGGCTATTGGCTGAAGGAATGGAAGAAGCTCCTGCAGCATTCCACATCAAATAAATAAATAATCAAATGTAATTTCAAAAGCTTATAAAGAGGTAGAAAAACTAGAAGCAATAGATGAATTAAACCAATAAGTTGGAAACAACTTAAATAGACCCATAACAAGCAAGAGTGGGGCTGGGGAGATGACTGAGTGAGTTGTTGCTCTTGCAGAAGACCTGGGTTCAGTTCCCAGTACTCATATGATAGCTCACAACCTTCTGACGCCGTCCTCTTATCTCATAGGCACCCAGATATGCACACGGTGCACATATATACACAGGCAAAACACTAAAAAAATAAATAATCTTGTTTTAAAAATTAAGAAGACTGAAGCAGTAAGTAAGAATCTTTCTACAAAGAAAGAACAACCGGATTTGCTGCTGAGTTCTTCCACATGTTTAGGGAAAAATCACATTAATAATTTTCTATTGCCCCACAAAATAGTAAAGGAATACACACTGCCAGATTACTTTATGAAACTGATATATCCTGATACCAAAACCAGATAAGAACAGAACAAAAAAGAAAATTATAGATTAGTTTTCCTGATGAACATAGGAACAAGAATTCTCTGTAATGTTCTTGTGAACCAAATTAAGAACACTTTAAAAAGATCAAATATCACTGGGAAGTGGTGGTGCACACCTTTAATCCCAGCACTTGGGAGGCAGAGGCAGGTGGGTCTCTGTGAGTTCAATGCCAGCCTGGTCTACAAAGTGAGTTTCAGGACATTCAGGGCTACACAGAGAAACTCTGTCTCAAAAAACAAAACCAAACAAAAGAAGATCAAATATCATGACTAATTTGGTTTAAGTCTAAGGGTACAAGATTGGCTCAACACACAAATTAACAAATAAATTATATAAGTAGACTTAAGGATAGAAATGACATGATCATCTCATTAGAAGGCAGTGGCAAAGCTCAACATGCTTTCATGATAAAAGTCCTCAAAAACTAGAAATATAAGAAACATATCTCAAGATATCAAGGCTACATATAAAACATCTATATAGACAACTGTAGTAAGGAGGCCGCTTTTTTGTACCAGTCACCCAGAACTGAAATAATCACACAGAAACTGTATTAATTAAATCACTGCTTGGCCCATTAGCTCTAGCTTCTTATTGGCTGACTCTTACATATTAAGTTAATTTTATTAACCCATTTCTATTAATCTGTGTATCGCCACATGGCTGTGGCTTACCAGCTAAAGTTTCAGTGTCTGTCTCCAGTGGGGCTAGGGGCTTCTCTCTGACTCCACCTCCTTTCTCTCAGAATTCAACTTTAGTTTTCCATGCCTAGCTCTGTGCCCCTATAGCTCTGCTATAGGGACAAAGCAGTTCCTTTATTCATTAATGCTAATCACAGCATATAAAGGGGAATCCTACATCATCTCCCCTTTTCTGTTTAAGTAAAAAGGAAGGTTTTAACTTTAACATAGTAAAATTACATATAACAAAACAAGTATCAAGCAAGAATTATAGTTATAATGAATTTTATAATATATAATATAATAATGTAGATATAACAGTTATATCTACTTTATCTTTTATCATAACTAAGGAAA
Source organism: Ondatra zibethicus (assembly GCA_004026605.1). Classification (NCBI taxonomy): domain Eukaryota; kingdom Metazoa; phylum Chordata; class Mammalia; order Rodentia; family Cricetidae; genus Ondatra; species Ondatra zibethicus. The sequence continues at coordinate 2,654 of PVIU01006348.1, forward strand.
ACTATAACTATAAAATCTTCAACTCCACCAAAGACTCCAGTAGGATATATTACCTAAGTAAACAGGAAGTGCATTGTAAGCAACTTCCAAAACTCTAGCATTGACAGAGACATCTTGCTACCTGGACAGTCACCCGAAGTTCTTCTGTGTTGATGAAGCATTCATCTTCAGCCTACAGGCCCATAGTATCTGACAGACTTTTCCATGAAGCAGGAAATTTCAAAGACAGTTCCACCTATATTGGCAGTTTGTCAGTCACTTTCTTCTGTGTCCTGCAGAACATCTAGCAGACTCTTTCATAAAGCAGGAACTCCAAAGGATAATCTCACTTTTAGGCAAGTTCAACAGTCATTTCTCTGTGGGTCCTGCATGTCCAGTTTATGCAACAGTCCAGGCAAGAACAGTTTCTTTCCCAAATGGCTAGCAAACTCTATGAGGAGCCTTTTCAATGCCCATCTTCCTCTTGAACTAATTGGTGCTGCCAAGAGCAGATATGTCTCTGTCATGAAAATTAAAACCTTCTCTTTTATTTAAACAGAAAAGAGGAAGTGATGTGGGATTTCCCTCTGTATGCTGTGATTGCCATTAATGAATAAAGAACTGCTTTGGGCCTATAGCAGAGCTATTGAGGAATAGAGGTAGGTAGGGAAAACTAAACAGAATGCTGGGGGAAAGAAGGAGGAGTCAGGGAGGAGCCATGTAACCCCGCCAGAGATGGACACCAGAACTTTAGCCAGTAAACCACAGCCACGTGGCAATACAAAGATTAATAGAGATGGGTTAGTTTAGGATATGAATTAGCCAGAAATATGCTTAAGCTATTGGCCAAACAGTATTGCAAATAATATGGCTTCTGTGTGATTATTTCAGGGCTAAGCAGCCAGGAACAACCAAGCAGTCCTACAAACAACACTGTAATAAATGGAGATTTGAGATAGTTTTCTCTAAAATCTAAAATGAGACAAGGATGCCCAGTTTCTTCAGTCTTGTAATATAATGGTTAAATCTTACCCAGAACAATTAGATAAAAGAAATAAATAAAAGGTATGGAAATATAAAAGGTAAAAGTAAAGTTAACCCTATTTGAAGATGACTTGACCCTAAAATACTATGGGCACCATTGGAAAACTCAAATTAGACAAATGCTTTTGTGAAGTTACTGGATACAAAGCAAACATACAGAAAATAGTACTTTTTCTAAATATCATTAATGGCTCTGATTAGAGAAAATAGGAAAAATTGCTCATTCATAACATCTTGAAAAATATCCAGGAATAAAGTACTGGAAACATGGATCAGTGGTTAAAAGCACATGCTGTTTTTGCAGAGGACCTGAGTCCAACTCCAAGCACCCACACTGGGTGGCTCACAACTACTTAACTCCAGTTTAAGCAGATTTGATACTCTTTTCTCCTTCTATGGTCACCTGTGCACATGTGGCACTTGTACATGTGTGCACACGCATGCACGCACACACACACACATTTATAAAAAACTTAAACAATTCCTAGGAATAAATCTAAGTGAAAGACCTCTACAAGAGATGATGGGAGCTGGGCGGTGGTGGTGCACACCTTTAATCCCAGCACTCAGGAGGCAGAGACAGGCAGAGCTCTGTGAGTTCGAGGCCAGCCTGGTCTACAAGAGCTAGTTCCAGGACAAAGCTACAGAGAAACCCTGTCTTGAAAAACAATAAACCAAAAAACAAACAAAAAAGAGACAATAGAAAGAATCCTCATGCTTATGGATTGGTGAATTTGTGAAATTTTCTATATTACTAAAAGCAGCCTCCAGATCTCATGTAATCCCTTTCAAAATTTCAATGACTTCCCTACAGAGCTAGAAGAAATTATCCTAAAATTCATATGGAGGCACAAAAGATCCTGAATAAATAAAGTAGTGCCTAGTCAAAAGACAATACTGAAGATATCACAATATGTAACCTCAAACTATGTTATACAAAATGAGGCATGTACACTGGGGTCTCATAGACTCTCAAACAATATAGAATATTGCTATTACCCAGCAGAACTTGATGGTAGCAGCCTGTTGCTGAAGACACAACACATTTTGGACACAGGACTTAGAGAAATCAAGGTGGAGCAGACCTGGAAACCTCTCCCTATTGGCTAGCTTCTCTAGTACTGGAAGGTGCTGGGAAGAAAAGTCTTCACCTAACTGTGACTCTTGGGAGCTTCAATAATAACTACAAGACTGGCAAGCTATGGATGCAGTAGAAGTTTGAATGTTATGAGAATATTCATCCACTCTCTGCATTTACGAACTGTTCTTCATGATAAAGCTGGCCAAGCACCGGTGGCTTGGGTGTGCATAGGCTCTAGGGGAGAACCTACAAGTATTATTTTGTAAATGGATATAATATTAAATTGCCTCTAAATATGTGACTCTATCCATACAGATTAGTAGAGTGGGACTTAGCCCAATTAGAACGTGGTTGGTTTTACACCCACACATCCATGCCACTATTGACCAGGTAACAAGTCTTGTCAGGTCCAGCCTAAAAACATTTGTACATGTTTCTTCACTCATGAGGTTTGGTGTTTTATGTCAGAGTAAAGATTCCATCTATTACCAGACTACAAAGATTTACATCTGTGCTTTCTTCTAGAAGTTTGTTAGTTTTTTAGACAGGGTATTCCTTTGGAGCCTGGCTGGCCTAGAACTCTGTATGTAGATCAGACTGGCCTTACAATCACAGACATCTGTCTGCTTTTGCCTCTCAAGTTCTGGGATTAAAAGAATGTGCTGCCACATGAAGTTTTTCTAAGTTTTGTGGTTTTACATGTGGATCTACATACAATCTGAGTTCACTTTGTGTGTGGTGTGAGGTACAGATCATCTTTCACTTTTTGTACAGATATGGGTTTATTCACATGCTGACAAGGTGGTCAGTCTCCAGTGTTTGCCACTGGGCATCTCCAAAAGCAATCTGATCACTAATGTGTAGACACTTCTTGTAGCTTCTGTGATTCTATTCCTTTGATATATTTGATGTCCTTTAATCCAACACACTATTTGATTATTATAGGTACGTGTTGAAATCACTTCCCCCTCCTATTGTTCTTTTCAGGACTATTTTGACAATTCTTGAACACGTTCAACTACATATGACTTTTAAAAAGTCTTTGGGCATCAAATAGTAGCCCCTTTCCAAAGCAGTCAAGTGTTGTGCCACTGAACTCAACTGGCAGATTTCCTTGGAAATGTTGGGACCATTATGGACAAAACATGTCCAAGGGTCTTGCTGTTGAATGATTCTCAGGACAATTAACCTCTTCTTTTCTTTCTTTCTTTCTTTCTTTCTTTCTTTCTTTCTTTCTTTCTTTCTTTCTTTCTTCTTTTTCTTTGGTTTTTGTTTTTTATCGAGACAGGCTTTCTCTTGGAGCCTGTCCTGGAACTAGCTCTTGTAGACCAGGCTGGCCTCAAATTTACAGAGATCCACCTGTCTCTGGCTCCCAAGTGCTGGGATTAAAAGTGTGTGCCACCACTGCCCGGGGAGAATTACCTCTTAATAAAAAAATCTGTGCCTCTTGAACCTAGTATCTCCATGTCTATAGACTATTTCATTTTCTCAAAAACATTTTGTAGATTTTAGATATTTTACCAGATATTTCAGATATTTTATCAAAGTTTTTATCTTCTTTTGAAATTAATTTCTTACTTATTCATCAAGTTTTTCATAACTTGCTTTTATCCCAGTGAAATTTATCATTTAGACAATTTTACTCATAAAATAATTATACTGCACCAAAGGAAACTTTCATCTGCTGTGTCTTTTTCCTCCGCATGGGGGCAGTGGTGAGGAGCAGCAGCCATTGGAGAGCTGGGAAGTTGGGAAGAGCTGCTGAAGGCTCCAGGCCTCCTGTCTGGATCTCTCTGCAGTGTCTTTCCCTGGGCTGCCTCTGTGCTGGCAAACATTCAGAATAAAAGTGGCAACCTCAGCGATCCCTAGGTGTGTAGAGCTGAGGGAGTCTGTAACAGAAACAATGAATGCCTTGCAAAGAGGAGAAAAGCAAGAATGGACACAGCTGCACTTCATTTTGACAAAGCACACAGATTTCAATCACTGTACACTGGACTCTATAGTTCCCTGTGAAGTCCCAACAAAAGCACAGGATGCTGGTTCATTAGATCACTAACTTGCTAAACACTGACCCAGATCTTCTTGGTGAACGAGTGAGTTGACCAGGGGATGGATGCTGATTGACTCTAGAGCAGAGAACCCTTGGACCACAGGCAAAAATAAACACTGCATAAAGAGGAAGAGATGGGACACCAAGGAGTGAGGGACACAAGGGGCTACAGAAGAGCTTGACTGCCACATAACAGAGGACAGTGACAAGAAATTGTGGTGTTTGAGTTTCATGCTGTTGCTGGGACGAGCACCATGACCAAAAGCAACTTAGGGAAGGAGAAGGTTTATTGCACAGTGCATCACAGAGGACAGCCAGAACAAGAACTCAAGCAGAAACAATGGAGGATGAGTGAGCCAGGGAGCAGTGTGGGGGCAGCGTCCATCTTGTAAGCTGTGCCTGTGGCTGAGCCAGCTGTTCACGAGAGTTACAGCCCTCTGAACTGGAGGCCTGAGACTTCATGGGGGCGGAAAGTGGCACTAGGCAAGACAATCTCTGTGCAAGGAAAATGCCATTGTGAGGCCAGTGTCTGGCACATGTACGTATGTGCTCACATTGCACACAGAGCACACACAAAATAACAGAAGCGGGAAAACAAGCTAAGGTTGATGGTGGCTTAGAGCAAGTAGGGGTGAGGTTAGGAATAGAGTAACAGATACAGTTGAACAGAAGAGTCTCAGATGGCAAAGCTGAGTTGCTGCCTGTACCCGACGTCCCTGGGAGCACTGAATGGGAAGCACCTGTGTAACTGTGGCTAGCACTGCACCTGGGAGGTAGGATTGGTCCTAGAGTCTTCTGGGAAAGCCTGTGTGAGGAGGAGACTCAGGTAAGTGGTCCCCAGGAAGTGATCTCACTTCCTTGACGAGGAACTAACAGTTCAGAACCCTCGTACACAGCCAACTGCCGAGGATCAGGTTAGCAGGGTCTCATCCTTGAGACCCTAGAGAGAGCAGAATGTTCTCTTGCTGCCTTCAGACTGCTCAAGGCTCAGGCCTCAAGAAAGACAACAGTGAAGGCCATGGTGGTGTCTGGAGACAGCGGGTCCGTTCTTGCCTCCAATGCCTCTGGCCATTTGGTAGGAAGGAAACAAACTCGACCCAGGGCAGCCAGGGTCAGGAACACACAGACCAGGTAACCACTCTGAAATCTCAGATATTCCTCGGATTTCATTTGAGTTGCTTGGCATTGTAATGGTTCAGGAAAACTTCAAGTGATCATAAGCAATCAGAATGCTGCAGTCCTGTACCTGCTTGAACAATCCCCCATGATCTCTCCTCAGGTTGAGAAGGAGTCTGCCCCAAAGAACCTGAAGGAGTCCTGTACAGAGTCCCGCATCAGTGCAGACATGGTGGAAAAGTTGGTGAACCACCTGGTGCCTTCCCTGCAGGGTGGGGACCCCTTTTTTGTCCCTGCCTTCCTGTATACCTACAGAAGGTTTGCCACCACCCAGCAGGTGCTGGGCCTGCTGTTCAAGCGGTGAGTGCCACCTCCAAGCCCAGAGGCCTCAGATCCTCCTGTTGGTTCTGGGAAGCACTCTGCCTCTATCTGAGTCTACTTGTTTTCTAGAGTATTGTAGGATCCAGTGACATGAAGTCAGAAAATGCTTCCTGCAGGCTAGGCTCTAGGGAGTGGGGTGTCTAGATTGGGATTGTAATGAATGTGGGTGTCCCCTGAACCTTGAAGAAGCTCCCTGTCCCTGATCAATTTTTAGATGCTTTGGTGAAAGCACTTTCCCATTTGTAAAGAAGGTTCTAGTGTAGTGAATTGAATGTGTACTTAATGGAGACCCACGGAGAATAATTTGAGGGACTCCGTGCCCCCTGAAGTGTCTGGAGAGAGGTTTGTGTTGTGCAAACATTTCTGAAGCACCTACTGTGCAGGTGAGCCAATAATCCTGAGAGCAGAGAGAACTGTACTTCCATTTCTCTCTAGGAATGAGCCTGGCCCCAAGATGTCTTTTAGCTGGGGGACCCGGGGCTTTACAGGTGACATCATTTCTGGTCTCCTTTAGGTATGAATACTTCCACCCTTATTGTGAAGAGGATGAACAGGTGAAGAAGTAAGTGGACTTTACAACAGGAGGAAGGCCTTGTCTCTCCAGAGTGGGGTCGTTTGTGTACCCAGGGTAAGGGATGGCTGATGCTTGAGTGTCGACTTCTTCAAGTGTCTGCTCCCAAAACTGATGTGTAAGCATTTGTGCAGGGTGAGGGGAGTTGCATGGGCAGTGTCCTTGCAAGTGGGATGATGTGGGAAACCTTTGTCCTTAGGTGCCCCTGTGAGACTCATGCCAGGCAGGTTTGGTCAGCTGTCCTCTATCAGATCCCTGAGAAAGGCTGTGTGCAGCTCCCTGTTCACAAGGACCTCACAACCCTGCTCACTGTACTCATGTGCATAAGGGCTGGACATCTTTTGCCTTGCAGTCCTCACTGGAGGGAATTGTTAGAGGGTTGAAAAGGAAAGTCCAGGCAACTAACTTTGTTGTCTATACTCTTCCCTAGGACCATTTGTACCTTTCTGGACACGTGGATGGACAAGAAACCTGAGGAATTTTGCCAGACTTCAGCTCTGTCCATTGTGAAGCAGATGAGGAACTACTTGATTGTGCACACACCCTACTCAGATCTTGTTCTTCGTGTCCATATGCTCCTGACTCATTTGGAGGAACAAGAGGCCACTGAAAGAGAGGCCAAGAATGAAGCAGTCTTAGGTAGGTGTTTGGCACCCTGTGAGGTGTGTTCAGAACCTGGTGTGCTGGGGGACGCTTGAGAGGCTCCTGTTTGCAGGAGTTGTCACTGGGCCCTAGCCTGACCAGTTCTCCTTTTGTAGGATAGGATCTGGGATTCCCAACAAACTTGGTCTCCTCTGTGTTTGGAAAGGATGAGGAGGTGTTCTCATCCTGGGTGTGTTGTCTCTAACTGTACCTCCAGCACCACTTCCCCTTGTAGAGATGCTTGCATCAGCAGCACATCTGTCTCCATCCTTAGACCTGGGGAGCCACACATCTGCAGATCCAGAGCATGAACCAGCAGTGAAACCAGCCACTCTGGATCCAGAACCAACTTGTGCACCAGAGTCAAAGAGCACAAACACCACCAGAAGATTCCATGATACCTCTGCTGTTGGGACCAGACATGACAGCAGATGCCAGCCAGGACAGCAATAGTAGCTGTGGTTTCTGTGTGTCTCATCACAACAGGAGACACTGAGCAACTTTCATACACATTACCTTAAGAGAACAGCCCTGCCACCCCTCTTTCCTCTGGTTGTCCATCTATATCTGCTCTGCAGACAGCACCAGTTCTGCTGTTCCCCACAGAGTGACCTATTTCAGTTCAGCAGCAGTGGCTGCACCACAGCCAGCTTCCCCTCCCCTGAGAAATAGCCTCTTAGTCTTCTGGCTCTTTTCAGTGTTGTGTGAAAGTATTGGTTTTAATAAATCATTGATTTTCATGGCCTTAATTATGGTTATGATGTCCACTCAGCTTGGTCATGAGGACAGCAATGTCCCCAGGCAGATGCACGGAGACCACACTGCAGGTAAGAAGGCAAAGCGCCTGCTGTGTCAGAGGCCGGAAGAGGCCTGAAAGAGGTGCTAGACATTCAGAGAGGTGAGCTGACTGCCAATTGTGCACTGGGGGCTTAGCGGCCAGGGTCAGGCTTAGAGGTCAGGCTGCCCAGGTGTCCTTCACAGGGACTTCTGTTTTAGCTTCAGGCTCCTTACATGGGGTGGCAGTACCATTTCAGGGTGTGATGAGGACAAATTGCAATGTCATGAGATCCCTGCTTCCCATGAGCGCAAGGCCAGGCACACACCCACCCCACCATTGCTCATATTCAGTACACAGTTTCAAGAGTGAGTGGTCAGAGTTTTCAGGACTCTTCTACATTATTGGTGATGTTTAAACCATGCTGATTTTCTTGAAGTAATGCCTAGCTTTTCATCAATGTTGGGGATAGTCTGGGAGTGATGATGTCAATGTTTTATTTATATTTCCCTCTGTGTTTGTGGATATGACCTGGAAACAAACCACCTGTGCTCCTATGCTTATTGGCTCTCCCCAGGAACATTCCATTGGTGACTATCACCTGTTGATGTCCCACATATGTGACCTTGGGCATCTAAGAACCTTGTCTCTCCAGTGAAACCAGTCAGGGTGTACAAGACTTCTTCGGGGTCACAGATCTGCTCATTATAACTTCCTAGGAATGAAGGTACCCCTCCCTTCAGTCACCATGACACTTTTTATGGGAAAAGATCAAGCAAGTTTTAGTTCTCTAGAGGCAAATGCCTATACTTCAGAGAGTCCACATAGAATGGAAATTGAGCTTCAGTAAGATTTGTGTAGAGAGAGGTGAGTTGGGGGCCCGGTTGTCATCTGAGAGACCCTCATCCTGACTGGTTCAGAATCAGCTTCTGGTGATGTGGAGTTAGAGTGTGCCAGTCCACCACAGCAGGGGCAGTGGGCTGGCTGTGGCAAGACAGTACAGGAAATGTAACATGGTGAAGATATGTGTGTGTCCATACACAGAGATGGAAAGTGCTCTTACAGGTCACAGATTAATTGTATATGTAAAATAGTGAGCCTCCATGATATCATTAGAGCTAATAAGGGACTGTCATGTCATAAGTGAATTATGGATAAAAACTGCATCTTAGATATTTATCAAAGGAAGAGCTGAAAATGAAATAACACAAAATTGTTAACACTAAAGTAATACAAATGATGATATTCAAAATGTTCACAGGGAAAACCAGAGCATTTCACAATAAAGTTTGACTATCTAAACCTAGGAAAGAGATCCCTCTCTTCACGGACTGAAAGACTCCAGTGAACATTAACCACCACATGCATCAGTCTAACATTCAATGTGGACTTACTGTGGTAAGCCTGATCCCTGTGGTTTCTCCTTCCTAAATATTCAGGATCAAGGCAGGCCACAGCCATGCTTCTTCCTGCAAAGGACAGCAAAGAGCCTGTGTAACAGCAGGAAAGGGAAGGAGCCTTGGAGACTTTGCTCTGAAAGACCCTTGGCAGCACCCTTGCTGTTATTTAGCAACAGCCTGGCACAGGGCTATTTACTAACTTTCAGGAAGAGGCCAAGTAGTTCAGCCCTTGACTAGCATGTGTGAGACTCTGCCATTGATCCCCATCACTACAAGAAGAAAACCAGTTTTCAGACACATGTCTGTCACTTCCTATTTTCAGGACTTATCTGTGGTAGATTCTCAAGCTACAGACCTTGAACTCTGTGAAATTTACAGTTCTATATTTTCGTTTAGTAGCTTGAATGGGGAAAAAGCACATTGTGGGTCCCATGGAAGACCGCTCTACAGCAAGAGCTTCCCTGGATTTTGACATTGTGGCTGTGCTTATAAAAGACTTAGCACATTACACAGGGATTTGTTATGTCAGAAGGAAATTAGGAAAGAACCATCGCAGAGTTAATATGTAAATGATACATTCACACTGAGCAGAGGTGATTGTATTTGGTACTGTTCTGTTGCTGTGATAGAACATCAGGACCACGGCAACTTCCAGAAGGAAGAGTCTACCTGGGTTTAGTTTCCAGAGGGAGGCGAGTACATGCTGGTGTAGCTGAGGCATGGCAGCAGGCAGAGAGTGCAAACTGCAAGTGATGGAGGCCTTTCAACTTCAAAGTCACCACAGTGCCATCTTCCTTCAGCAGGGTTGTGCAACTAAAACCTCCTCAAAACAGCATCACCACCTAGGGACCAGGCATTCAACACCTGAGACTATGGGGATTCATATTCAGTCAACCACAGCTGTGTAATCAAACAAGCTGTATGAATGAACAGATTTCAATCATCTCAATGGAAAAGCGAATTGTATTTCATAGTTTCTGGTTGGAAACTGGCTGTAAGTGAATCAAACTCGTGCGACCATGATGATGGTCAACAATACTATGTGTCAGTCATCATCACATCATCGTAATCACCATTATCATCCTCGTCATGTTAAAACATTTAATTGAAATTTGATGTAATTCAGATTGTACATTGGTCTTTAATGCATGTTCCTGGTTCTTTAAGAACAAGAGTTACTCTCTGGTTGAATAAGGTGCAGGATTATAGAATGTGGAGTCAGGGAGCAGGTTCTCTGGGCACCAACCTTTGTTGCCAGGGACCAGCCTCTGGGAGGCAAAATGAGTACATGAACACAGGATTCTGATGTAAGCTGACAGGCTATCAGCTGCAGGGAAAGTTCTTCTTCTTCTTCTTCTTCTTCTTCTTCTTCTTCTTCTTCTTCTTCTTCTTCTTCTTCGTCTCCTTCTCCTTCTTCCTCTTCTTCTCTTTCTCTTTCTCCTCCTTATCCTCCTTGTCCTCCTCTTCCTCTTTCTCCTCCTCCCCCTCCTCATAGGCAGTCAGCCCTAAAGCCCTAGGTTCTTCATAAACTTTATTATCATAGCCAAGTTCTTTTGTTTTAGTATAATTCTTTTGCCAAATTTTGTAATCAGGCAAAGAACAATTTCTGCATTTTCCCCAAATTTCCCCAATTGTTTCATCAGTCATAACCTGTTTTATGGCTTCAATGCCTGCCCATTCTATAAGATCAGAAAGGCTCATATTACCGTATAGCACATCCATTCTTTCAGAAGCCACTGGTGTGAAAGAGAAAAGGAACATGAAGAACAAGTACACTAGTAGAACTGCTATAACCAGAATCATCTGAACATTGCCAAGTGTGTATGCAGATGCCATAGAAGCGGTCCCCAGGGCATGTAGGTGTTTTCTCCCTGGCCCTCAGATAACTTGCTCATTTAGCTGCCATTGGGTTGCCTGGAGCGAATTGCTTCCTGCATCTCGGGAAAAGCACGTGGAGGGGGACTATGCTTTGCTTTCCCTGGCACTTTATAGCTTGCCCTCCTCAGCAGCTTGGTCAATATCAAGATGGAGCAAGGGAGAACTAGAATATGAAACTGAAATTCAATCCTAGCCGACCAACTCAATCCAATCTTTGTGTTCTCTCCCCATCCATGTTCACATGCTTAGTTATAAACATGACACACATATAGTTCAGAGTTCTTTTTTTTTCGGTTAATCTTGTCATAGCCATATTGCTGAAGTGCCACATAGTTGTTCAAATGGTAATAATATTTTGTTGTCTCAGTTTATACTTTTAATTGTTGAAGATGTTTTCCATGTTTCCTTATAAATTATGCATCTGTTACATAGATGAATTATTCACTCTTGGTCTATTTAACTAATAAAGACTTAACTTTTGGCAATAAGTTTGTTCCCCATTATGTTGCATCGTATTTTGCACCCTTAGTGATAAGACAATGTTCTTATATCTGTGACTTTTGCAGCACTTAAACTCCCAGGACAATATAGACTACTTCTCTCAAAGACAGATTTATTTATTTTCATTTATGTAGATGAGTGCTTTGCCTGCATGCATGTCTGTGCATTATGTGAGAGCCTCATGCCCACAGAGACCATAAATGGCATCAATGTTCCTGGAACTGGAGGTGCAGATGCTTGTGAACTGCCATGTGCATGCTGGAAATTAAACCCTGGTCCTCTAGCAGAGCAGCCAGTGGTCTTCACTGCTGAGCCGTCTCTCCAGACTTGACTATCCACTTCTGTGTCAACTGCGAGTCCAGATGAAAATCACATTCTCCACCTCTGCAGCTACAAGTTCTTCATCAGTGTTATTGAGGTGAGCCCTACCCCCTTTGTCCTTAATCTCTCCAAATGATAGAAATAACAGAATGGAACTCAAAAAATCAATGTGGTAGTTTGAAGAGCTGCCTTATAAACCAGAGACTGGTGGTCTGGAGGCATCAAGGAAAAAGTGCAAAGTATTTAGCTCTGCTCTGACTGGCAAATGGTGCTCCCAGGGTCTGACAACCAGAGGGCTATGCAGTCATGCCAGGTTGGCCTCCTCCTTCCCACGCTAGCTCTTTAGGGTGTTGTCATCTCTGTGGGGACACTGTGTTTCCTTTTGAGTCTGGGAGTGGCAAGCTTCCGTCTTAGATGCTCAGTGAGCTGACTTCCACAGTAGCCACTTGGGAGATGAGAGGCTGGATCTGTCAGGGTGTGGATCCTAGGAAAAGAGATGGGGATGATGGAGACCTGGTGTGGCATCAGGATGGGCAATAGAGATAGGGAGATGAGGACACTGGTCTCAGAAGTTCAGAGACCTGGGGAAGTTTGAGTTTCTGCTGGAGACTGCTTCAGAGACTATCATCAGTGAAAGGAGGGGAGTAGGGTGACAGGAAGGCAGGGATGAGGCATCCTTATCTGGAGCACCCCCAGGCTTTGGTGCTAGGCACTAGGCAGCATTTTCACACAGGAAACTGATTTCCCGGCAAATGGATGCTTGTGAAAGTATCTTACACATGGCCCAAATTGAAAAGAAAATACAAGATAACATGTACTCTTGCTGAGGGATGGGAGGCCCTGAAGTAGGCACAGTGCTTTTGGCAATGTCCTGGGAGGCTACACTTAGTTTCTCCAAAGCTTGAGACAACAGCTCTTGTTGCTGCAGCTCCAGTCAGCAAGGACTCCTCCAGCGGCAGAAGGGCACCAGCTAGAGAAAGCTTTAGGGCTTCCGTCAGGAGAGACTTTTCTGGGATTATTCTAAGGTCCTCTCTAGATCAAGCAGGGAGCTGCCCAAAATCTGATTTCTGCTGTGGTTGTGAGTCTGCTTTCAACAAAGTACATGATCTGTGCTCACCTGCCACAGGGATCTGACGCTGTAAGAATTCCCAGGCGTCACTGTGAGCTCATGTGACTGGTGGAATGTTTCACGTGTACCGCAAGCACTGTCCGATAACGGTCCTGACCACGTGAGCGGAGGTACATCTGCAAAGCCTTGGGTCTATCAGTGTTGTGGCTTTCAGACCCCATACAGGAGAGCAATCCTGTGGAACTTGGTTGCACAGTGTCTGGCGCTTACCATAAACTCTACAATGGTCCGGTACTTGGGCTCACTAAGACTTAGGTTGGGTAGGAAGAGGGGAGGGGCCATGTGGCCGGAGGCCTCCAGTTAAAGGTAGATCTGAGGCTCTTTGGCTTCCCACAGTGACCCTCCCTGGAAGCAGGGTGGCTGCATACTTACTGCTTAGACTGGTCCAGACTCTCAAAGGATACAGAGTCTTCAGAAAGCTCTAAGACTGCCAGCATGGCAGATGTCACCAGAGTGTAGTAGGGCCAGCATACACTCCCGGAGAATTTGTGTGAATGACAGCAAGGACAACAGATCAGGAGACTTACCAAAGACAGTTGCTATGAGGGAGAACGGCTGTGTTCCATGATGGCCCTAGGTCTAGAGAGGCCAGAGATTGCTGGTTCTGGCTTCATCCGGGATGACTGTTCTTGGGCATCTTGAACCTCCACAGGTGGGCAGGGAGTCCGTCCAAATACTGTGGTGAGCCCCAACGCAGTACCAGAGCTTCAACTATTCCTACTTCCTTTTAATTCCGCTTTGAGAGCACGTTTGTTACGATGTAAAAGTGATTACAGAGGCTCAAGAAATTTCTGAATGGTCAGGATCACTCCCTGCTCTTTCAGAGGATCACAGGTTGCGCTCAGCACCCCGGGGTGGGACGTTGACGTGTACAGCTGTGTATGTGTTGCTGGCTGGCTTTTCTGGCTTTGAGAGGACCAGCACTAGCAAGCACACACACACAGACACATAATTTAAAAATAATTCAAAATTACGTTTATTTTATTTCTTGTGTGTGTGCTTGCGTGTAAGCCAGAGGATTCATTTCTCTCCTACCGTGTAGATCTCCAAGAGCTTGTGTGGCTTGGTGGGGACACCTTAGTCTTGGCGTCATCTCACTGGCCCTGCCCTGTGCTCTTTGCTGTGGCACTTTGAGGAAACTGGAGGGAGAGAAGTGGCAGGTGGCTGTGAGTTTCTCTGCTTCTTTCACAGTGCATCACGCAGATGCCCTTCGCTGTCTGCTCTGTTTCTGTTTCTCACAGGCCTTCTTGCCCATTCGTTTGTCTGTTTCTCTGGATTTACTCAGAAAGTATTTGACCAATCCATCGACTCTCTTCATCACTTGATTTGTTCCCATGACCTGAAGCCTCCTTAAATTCAGTTACATCCAGTAGAGAAGAGAACTCATTGCTCCCATTTACCACATTCCAAACACCTTGTCCTTTCAATTCTTTCCTCAACTTCAGGCAGGCTCTTGTCACAAATATCTCTCAAAGCCTCAGGAAATTGGACATTCCTATGGTTGCAATATGATTTTCTGTTGCTCTCCCTTCATATGTTTTTGTTGGATTTTCCCAGGAGAGCTCTGCTGTCTCACACCACTAGCAGGCACCGACTCCAGCCTGGAGAGCTGGGGGAGATGTGCTGCACCGACTCCAGCCTGGAGATCTGGGGGAGATGGGCTTGCACTGTTGACTCTGACCATCTGCTCTTGGTCAACTTCTCTTAGCATTGGCTCCACGTTATTTAATAAGGAGACTCACTGTTTTCTTAACTCAAGCTTTTTCTATGCTGACTGATTTTAAATAAATGAAAGTGGATTTTACAGTAGCCTCTTTTTAGTTCTTTAGTGAAATGTCATGGAGAAAACACTTATAATGGGCACACTCTTGCTCCTAAAGGTATTAGAATATGCCATTCATGACCACAGGTTAATTGCTTACTCAGACAGACAAATATGTGAGACAGACTAGAAAACCAAATACACATAAGCGTTTATAACTCAAGGCTGAGGAAATTTCCTATTCAGTAGAAAATAAATTATTTAAGAGAGTAATGCCTTTTTAACTGTTCCTAGAAAACTTACCTCTACATTGTACATCACAAAATCGGTTCTGGATAGAATTTTTAATAATATAAAGGTGAGAAATGTAGCAGAAGAAAGAACAATTCCTTTAAAAATTATTTGTTTTTGATTTATGTGTATGTTTCTCTCTGTGTGCCATGTGTATGCAGGTGAAGGCCAGAGAGGGTGTCAGGAGCAAAACCCCTTCCCCAACGTAGTACATCTCCTAGTTTCCATTGTGAGGTCAACACATCCTTGAAATATACTGGTTGATTCAATTCAGAAGTTTTTTCTAGTATCCAATGCTGTTGCTGTTGTTCCTTTCTCATAAGTGTTAAGAAAATTCAAGGTTTATAAAGCATTATGCAATCTATTTCTGGGAGTATTTTCTGTCCCTTTCTGTTTGTTCAGCATATCCTTTTTAGTATGATTTGACCTTTCTATAACTGCCTGACCTGTAGGATTATTTGGTATACCTGTAATGTGCTTTATATTATAATAAGCAAAAAAGCATTTCATTTTCTTAGATACATATGCTGGACCATTGTCTGTCTTTATTTGTGCAGGTATACCCATGATGGCCACAACTTCCAATAAATGTATGATTACCGAATCAGCCTTTTCTGAGCTAAGGACAGTTGCCCATTGAAAACCTGAATATGTGTCTATGGTGTGGTGTACATATTTTAATATGCCAAATTCCATAAGGTGGAACACATCCATCTGCCAGATTTCATTTCTTTGAGTACCCTTTGGTTTACTTCCAGGCAATGGTGTTTGATTATAGAAAGAGCAAGTAGGGCATCTCTTTATAATCTCCTTAGCTTGTTGCCATGTAATAGAAAACTCTTTCTTTAAACCTTTGCTATTGATGTGGCATTTTTTATGAAATTCTGAGACCTGCAACATACTTCCAATTGATCAATTTCTGCATTACCTTGTGCTAGAGGACCTGGCAGACCTGTGTGTGTTATGTACATAGGAAAAAGCCTATTCCTGATCATGTCTTGCACCTGGATAAACAATGAAGTCAATTTTGTATCATCTGGTATAAATTCAGGGGTTTCAATATGCAAAATAACTCTTTCTGCATATTGTGAATCCATAACTATATTGAGAGGTTCTTTAAAATCCCTTAGCACCATAAGAATGGCATATAATTCTGCCTTCTGGACAGAATTATAAAGGCTTTGTCCCACCTTACTCAATTTGTCTGATTTGTAACCTGCCTTCCAGAATTTATTAGCATCAGTATAAAATGTATGGGCTCCAGTTATTGGTGCATCACATACAATTCGAGGAAGAATCCAGGGATTTCTCTTTATGAAGTTAAGTCTATCACTTTTGGGATAGTTGCTATTAATTTCTCCCAAAAAATTAGCACAAGCTTTTTGTCATGGTTCATTGTCTTCCCATAACTTTTTTATTTCATCAGTAGTAAAAGGCACTGTAATTTCTGCTGGGTCTATACCTACTAGTTGATGAAGTCTCAGTTTATCTTTTATAATTAATTCAGAGACTTTTTCCACATAAGTTTTTAATTTTTTACTTGGTTTATGTGGTATAAATATCCATTCTAAAATAATATCTTCCCTCTGCATTTAAAATTCCTGTAGGAGAAATTCTGGAAGGCGATATGACTAGAATACAACTAAGATTTGGATTCACCCTATCCACATGTGCCTCCTGTAATTTTTCCTCAACCATTGTCAGTTCCTTTTCTGCTTCAGCTGTTAATTCTCTGGAACTATTCAAATCTTTATCACCGCTGGGCGGTGGTGGTGCATGCCTTTAATCCCAGCACTAGGGAGGCAGAGGTAGGCGGATCTCTGTGAGTTCGAGGCCAGCCTGGTCTACAAGAGCTAGTTCCAGGACAGGCTCCAAAACTACAGAGAAACCCTGTCTTGAAAATTCAAAAAAAAAATCTTTATCACCATCTAAGGTTTTGTTTAAATGAACTATTAGATCAGGTGTTATCCCAACAGCTAGTCATAGACTGAAAACATCTTCTAACAATCTTTGAAAGTCATTAAGAGTCTGAAACCAGTCTCTCCTAATTTGTGCCTTTTGTGTTCTAATTTTCTGTGAACCTATTCTGTAACCTAGGTAATTAACAGAATCTCAATCTTTTCAGGAGCAATTTGTAATCTCCATTTAGGCAAGTCTTTCTTTACTTTTTAAACATCCTTTCCAAAGTATCTTTATTTGAATCAGATAACAAAATGTCATCCATGTAATGGTAAATTATAGACTTAGGAAATTGCTTACAAATTATTTCCAATGGCTGACTTACAAAATATTGGCACAATGTGAGACTATTGAGCATTCCCTGTGGGAGGATAGTCCATTGATATCTCCTAGCAGGCTGAGAATTATTATAAGTAGGTACTGTGAAGGCAAATTTTTCTCTATCCTTTTCTTGTAAAGGTATAATGAAAAAACAATCTTTCAAATCAATAACTATAAGAGGCCATCCTTTTGGTATTAGAGAAGGCAAAGGAATTCCAGATTGTGGAGGACCCATAGGTTGAATTACCTTGTTGATAGCTCTTAGATCTGTCACCATTCTCCATTTACCAGATTTCTTTTTTACAACAAACACAGGAGAATTCCAAGGGCTGGTTGATTCTTCAATATGGTGAGCATCTAGTTGCTCTCGTACCGACTGTTCCAAAGCCTGTAATTTATCTTCAGCTAGAGGCCACTGCTTGATCCATATTGGCTTCTCAGTTAACCATTTTAAAGGTAAGGCTGTTGGTACCTCTGAATGTTTGCTAGTTGCTGTATGTTCTTCTACAGCCTGAATGGCTGGTGACCTTTTCCCATAATATCTCATTATATCCTTCCCAGAATTATGAGTTACTGGGACTGCAGGAATGTTAATCTGGGTATTCCATTGCTGTAGCAGGTCATGGCCCCATAAATTTATTGCAATATTGGCTATATATGGCCTTAGTCTTCCTATTTGCCCTTCAGGCCCTATGCATTCAACCCATCTCATGCTTTGTTTTACACGAGATAGGGTTCCAATTCCCAGAAACTGAACATCTACCTCTTGAAGAGGCCAATTCGAATGCCAAGATTCTGGAGTAATGATACTTAGATCCGCATCCGTGTCTAATAAGCCTTCAATAAAAATGCCATTTATAGAAATTCTAATAATAATAATAGAAGTCTGCCAAAATATATGTTTACTCTGTCCTACTGGATTTTTTGACTCATCCTCCACATTTAACCCATCATTTAGACCAATATTGCTTTTTACGGTGGGCATTGGATTTTTTAATTTTCTTGGTGAGACGTGTTCTCCACTGTAACTGGGAATGATTGGGCCACTTTTGGCTTTGGGGCCTGTGAGAGGCCCCTCAAGGGGTTTCCCGATGTTATTGGGTTGCCTTGTCTGTCTGTTGTTGACCTGCATTCATTGGTCCAATGTCGGCCTTTACCACACCTTCTCCAATACCTGAAGGCCAAGGTCTCCTATTTTGTCATTCCCAGAGGAGATATTATTCCTAGAAATTCCTTGCCTGCAATCCCTTTTCAGATGTCCTAATTTACCACAATTAAAACATTTGGCAGTTTGATGTGTCCTCATTGCTTTGAAAATTGCTTCTACTACCCAAGATTCATCATTATAGCCAAACGGGGGGGGGGCTGGGTACTATGCTCCCAACATAACATTCCAGACTCTTTGGATAGGGATAACAGGAAATTGAAGTGATAATTGTGACCAACAATTTAGGCTCTCTAAGAAAAAGGGGCGTTGACTTAAGTCTGGCTACTTCCGGTGGGCATGGGGCAATGCGGGGAATGCTAGGTGTTGGTAGGTCCATGCTCAGCGAGAGGTGTGACTGTAAAGGCATCCCATGTACTGTCATCCCAGATATGTCAGGCATCTGTTCCTTGGGGGAGGTGAGAAGGCAGGTGTCTAGGAAGAAAATATTGTTATTACCAAAGTTGAGTGTTCCAGGATGAGCAGGTAGGCCCTTCATTGTGGCACCCTGGGAAACCGGAGGGTGGAAGGTCCTGTCTGCTGGACAGACCAAGTGTCCTGAGTAGGTGCCTGCATGAGCCTGGAGAGATGGTACCAGCATGGGTGTCCCAAGAGCTTGGCGGCCAAGGGGGTTGTGAGGATTACCATGTGAGGTCCTGTCCATCAGGGTTCAAGAGACCTAGGAATTAACTGTTTGAGGAGTACTCTGTCCCCTGGGGAGAGCGGGGCAGGTTTAGGGGCATTAGGGTCCACTGGTGTGGTGGCAGGGAGACAACTGTCAGCGTGTGAACGGAGAAGGAACCTTAAAAGGGAAAGGTAGGGTAGGTACCCCACCAGTGGAGGAGTTTGGACTGGGAGGTGATGGTTAAGGAGAAAAGGCCTGCCATAAAGCAGCTCAAAAGGGCTCAGGCCTGTAAGGGAACATGGGGTGGCCCTGAGCCGAGTAAGGGCAATGGGGAGAAGGGAGGGCCAAGATAATCTGAGTTCAATGGAGAGCTTGGTTAGCTGTTGTTTGATGAGTCAATTGGCCCTCTCCATCTTTTCTAAGGATTGTGGATGGTAGGGGGTATGGAATTTCCAGGAGACATTTAGAGCTTCCGGGTTGGCCTGGGCACATGTCTGGCAGGAGGAGTGAACCTGTAAAATAGAATCTTGGAGATGGGTGGGGTTAAAAGGGGCCCCAAGAAGCAGAACAAAGCTTTGGGGAAGCGGCTAAGGATATCTCCACCCAGTAAAGGTGCTGGGCAAGCCAGTATCGCTAAGAAAGAATGAGAGAAAAAATTGTCCTGCAAAAATGTAGAGCAGTGGCAAAGTTTTAAGTGGGGAGGAACGGGTCCAGTCTACCCCCATAACTGAAATTGGTGAGGGGAATGTAAGGCCCGAGTGAGATGTTAGAACAGAATAGGTGTCCAAAATGAAAGTAATGGACTTACCCGCTACCTGCAGCTTTACCCTAGGCTTGGGTAGGGTTACGGGGATAAACCAAGTCTGGGCAGCGTCAATCCTCTGCAAGGCTGACAAGTTCGAAAGCTGGCACAGTTTCACTTGCCAATGTTGGTGAGGCCGGACCTCCATGGGTGGCATAGAAGACAAGCCCTCATGGGGGCATTGTGATTTCCAGTGTCCAGGTTGCTTGCAGATAAGGCACAACCTTGGAGGAGGCAGAGTGCAATATCGTGCTATGTGACCATTTAAGCCACATTTGAAACAGCTTTCCTGTGAGCTTGACTTAGGCTGGGCTCCACCAGGGGAAAGCCTTGTGGTTGGCTTCCCTTGTCCCCCTTCCTGTGACCTTAGGGCAGCTGCTAAATCCTGGGCCTGTAGGGTAGCTGCCTGTTGTAGCCTTGTCAGGAAGACTCAGCTGTTTCTTCTCAGGCACTAAAAACTTTAAAGGCCATTTCCACCAATTCTCGTATTGGGGTTTGGGGACCCTCCTCAACCTTTCTTATCTTTTTCCTAATATCTGGTGCTGACTGAGAAATAAAATGGGTAAGCAAAAGGATTAGTAGAAAAGGAACCTAGCCGCTTTTTTATAAGAGAGATCTGGAAGAGAAAAGGGAACATGAACTTTTATAGTGCCATCGACTCCCGCCACCTCCTGGAGAGGACAGAGAAGGGCGAAGCTATGGTGGGATCTGGTTTGGGAGGAGATTGGGAAGGACTGGGAGGAGCTAGCCCAGTGCACATAGGGGGTCCAAGGGCGGGGAGATGAGGTAGGAGGGGGAGGGGAAGGTGGGGAAGGTGGAAGTTGACCTTGAACCTCTCGAAGATGGGGAAGGAGAGGAATGTGGAGAATGTTGCTCCACAGGAGGGGGTTGGGTAGTGTGGGCTTGAGGGAGTGAGGGAGGGGCCAGTGCCTCTGGCTGCATGGTGCTGTGAGACACTGGCTACTAAGGGAAGGGTGAGAGTGCAGAGCCCAAAAACCATGGACATATGTAAGCTCTGTCCATTTGTCCTTACAGCGGCAAAAATTTTCAAGGTTTCAGAGGATGGCTGAGGCCAAATCTTAGTATATAGGGAAATTAGCCATTTGGGACAGACTGTATTGGACAGGCTCAATTTATAAAGATTTTCTAAGAGGTATACCAGGGGCAACAGCGGATCTGGATTTGAACTGCAAGTGCCCATTTTAAAGTCTATGCCCAACCAAGTGGCCTAAGTCTATTACAGCGCGTCCGGTAAAATAGCTCTTAGGCCTAACAGGGCTGTAGAAATTGAATGCTAGACGTCCCTGGAGCAAACAAAGTCCTCCTCATCTAAGCCCGGTCTTGCCGGTCTAGCCGCTGCTGAGATCAAACTCTTGGTGTGAGCTTGCGACTTCAACAAGAGTCTGATAATCGACAAAAATAAGTACAAATGGGTCCTCCCAAAACCCTATAGCATAGAGAAGAAAAAGGGACTCACCAAGATGCAACTGCTGTAGCCCAGGAGCCAGTTTTAGCATGGCGTGTAGAACTCAGATTGTGGACTAGGGGGCTTTCAACGTGTGGCCTAGGGTCACATGGAAAGGCCACCCTACCTGGTGGGACCTCCAAGATGTTAGGAATTTTTCCTAATGCAAGCTCTCTGCTGATGCAAAAATCCCAATCAAGCCAAATCACAACAAGCCAAATTAAAAAATATCCAGGCTTAATGGGATTCCTGTGCTCTTGGGTAGCCCTGAGGGGGAATAGGGAGGCCACAAAGGTGACCACGGATCGGGGAGGGGGGAGAAAGAGACCACGTATTTCTCCTTTGGAAGCTCACTTAAATATCCTGTGGGAGTGGGATCAGGACCTGGCATGCTGGGATTTGGAGTCCAGACCAATACAACTCCCAGGCCTGGGGGCTGGGATGGATGCAAGGGGCTGGGGGCTACACTCCCAACTTAACACTTCCTGCTGGTCCAGAGAAATAATTTAGGGTCCAGGCTGGCACCGGATCCTGACATTTTTTTGGCTATTTATTTATCTAGTTATTTTGATTTTAAGCCCTGATTGCAGTTTCCCCTCTTCTTCTCCTAGTCCCCCTCCCCCATCCACTCCTCCTCTGTTTCTCTTCAGAAAAGGGCAGACCTCCATGGATATCAGCCAGTAATTGTATATCAACTTGCAGTGAAACTAAACACCTCCTCTTCCATTAGGGCTGGGCAAGGCAACCCAATATGAGGAAAAGGTCCCCAAATCAAGTAACACAGTCAGAGGCAGCCTCTCTGCTCCCATGGTTAGGAGTTCCACAAGAGACCCAAGTTATAGAACTGTAACATGTGTAGAGGGCCTAGGTCAGTACTATGCAAACTCCCTGCATGTTGGTTCAGTCTCTGTGAGCCCCTATGAGCCCAGGTTAGGTAATTCTGTGGGTTTTCTTGTGGTATCCTTGACTCTTGGCTCCTACAATCCTTCTTCCCCCTCTTTCCCAGAATTCCCTGAGCTCCACCTAATGTTTGGCTGAGAGTCTCTGGATCTGCCCCCATTAACTGCTAGATGAAGCCTTTCTACTGACACCTGGGCTAGATGGCAGTATACGAGTACAGCAGAATGTCAATAGGAAATGTTTCACTGACTTTTTTTCCACCAGCCTAGGTTCTATCCTAGGTCTCTGGGCTGTTCCACTTCTAGGTCTTGGCCCTCCAACCAATGTCTGGGGTGAGTGCCCTCTCATGTTATGTGTCTGAAGCTGGACCAGTCATTGGTTGGCCATTCCCACAATTTCTGCTTCATGTCTATCCCAACACATCTTGTAGGCAGGACAAATTGTAGGTCGAAGGTTTTGTGGTTGGACTACCTCAAAAGAACTAGACATTTTTGGTTTGTTGTTGTTGTTATTGCTATGTAGGTACAGGGGGTTGAATTCAGGGCCTGGTGCCTGCCAAGCATATACTCTACCCTGAACTTTACCACCAGGCTAAATGCAATCATTGTGAAGGTCAATTTCTTGAAGTGAAAATCAATCCTTCCTGTATAGCAGAAAACATATTGACAAAAGAAAGCCAACTCTCAAAATATTTACAACATATTTGTCTCAGGTGAAAAACATTTCTTCATTCTATAAAAAATCTTTTTATATCAATAAGGAAAATTTTAGGCTCTGTTTATTCATCTGTGTGAGGCATTAGCCCCAGCCCAGGGCCACAGGCCTCCCAACTCCACAGAAGGATGGAAGTGTGCGATGACCTTTGCTGGAAAGGGTGCTGACCAAAACTTGGTGGACAGGCAAGGCATCACTGTGGCCCACTGTGCCATGTAGATAGAAAGACCTCAGTGGTGGCCACATTCCCTTCACACTTTGCAAACACAGAGAGAAGAACAAAGCACAGATGACACAAATTTATTTCCAAAACACCCGAAGTGCACTTGCACTGGTGTGGCCGACATACGTGGAACCACTGTGGTCCACTGTGCATTTGCACCGGCAGTGACTGACATACGTGGGTGCATTTGACCCTATAGCAGCTCCTATATCCTGAGCACAAATATTTTGAGGTAACTTGTCAAAGTTTCTCTGTATATTTGAATATTTTGAAGATATAACCTTCTCTTCCCTGCACTCATGGTAAATATTTAAAAAAAACTGAATTTGTTAAAAGCAAAACTCAAAATTTTCAAAATCTTTTTTCAACCAAGATTTTTAACCCAGAGAAGCAAAATTGGACCTGGAAACAGGCTTCATCATAAAGAAACAAAAGTATTTATATTTTACAATAAATGGAAATCTTTTTGCTCTTGAAAAATTATCAAAGTGATTTATATCTAGAGGTGAAATTACAGCAAAAAAAAGAAGATGAAGAAGAGGAGGAGGAAAAGAAGGGAGAACAGGGGCGCTAAGTGTGGAGCTATCTAAGCACATTACCCAGAAGAAATGTTAACTGAATACTTAAATATTCTACATTCTGTGCATCAAAAGGAAGTGGGGCTACTAATCATCATTACTGAGTTATAAACACACCGAAGATGAGTTCTAGAAGCCCAAGGACGCAGCGCAGGTGTGGCTGTGGAGATCAGAGAGGGTTGGAGAACACTAGTGCATTTTCTTTTCTTTTTTTTTTTTTTTCTGCCAGAAACAAGTCCTTAGGGAAGAGCTCAGACTCTGCCTCTACAGTTTTACTCCACATATTTATACTATCAAATCAAGTTGCATTTTGAATTCCTGGCCCCTGATTAGGGAAATTAGTGCTCTTCAAGCAAAAGTGTCTTATTTCTCCATCTGGCCGTATCCCCAGATGGTAAGGTGACTAATCATGTGAGTGAAAGACAAGGCTAAAACAGGATGCATATTTGTTTTTCAATTAGACTGTCCATTACAGTGTCTTGGGGAGAGTTAGGAACCATTACAAATCCAGGTTTCCTCCTAACAGTCTGATTCAAAAGACTCCGATATGGACTGGACATGGAGATTTCAGTGTTTCCCCAATATTCTGATGACTCCTAATAAGGAAGGGTATAACATGTGATCCCCAAGACCTCAAAGACTTGGGAGAATTCTACCAGCATTGAAGTAGGATTATATACTGTGCTTGCAATCTCCTCTTTTCAATAATATTTGCCTAACGCTCTTCTTTGTCAGCTTCCATTGATTAGCAAGTTAAAAGAAATACTACTGGTGATAACTAATGGCTCAAAGAATAACAAAACACTTGTTACAATTGTCAATTAGCCATTTCGCTTAGAATATCTTTGGAAAATTATTTTCTTAGCCTGCCAACACAAGGAAATTGAATAATGCTCACCTGAACCATCAATGGATCAAGGAAGAAGTAAAGAAAGAAATTAAAAACTTCCTAAAATTCAATGAAAATGACCACACAATATATCCAAAGTCATGGGACACAATGAAAGCAGTGTTAAGAGTAAAGTTCATAGCACTAAACACCTTCTTAAAGCTGAAAAAATACAACAGTAGCGAGTTAACAGAAAGCCTGAAAGCTCCTGAACAAAAAGAAGCAAACTCACCCAGGAGGACTAGATGACAAGAAATAACCAAATTGAGAGCTAAAATTCAACAAAATAAAAACAAAGAAAACAATACAAAGAATCAATGAGACAAAGAGTTGGTTCTTTGAGAAAATCAACAAAATAGACAAACCTTTATCCAAAGTAAACAAAAGGCAGACAATATCCAAATTAAGAAAATCAGAAATGAAAAGGGGACTTAATAACAGACATGGTAGAAATTCAGAGAATCATAAAATCACACTTTAAAAACTTGTACTCCACAAAATGGGAAAACTTAAAGGAAATGGAAAACTTTCTGGATAAATATCACTTACCAAAATTAAATCAAGACCAGGTAAGAAAATTAAATAGACCTGTCACTTCTAAGGAAATAGAAACAGTCATCAAAAGTCTCCCAACCAAAAAAAGCCCAGGGCCACATGGTTTCAGCTCAGAATTCTACAAGATTTTTAAAGAACTAATACTCCTCAAATTGTTCCACACAATAGAAACAGAAGGAGCATTGCCAAACTCTTTTTACAAGGCAACAGTTAGCCTGATATCCAAACCACAAAAAGACACAAGTAAGAAAGCGAATTACAGACAAATCTCCCTCATGAACATTGATGCAAAAATATTTCATGAAATATTGACAAACCGAATCCAATTAACACATCAGAAAAATCATCCACCATGACCAAGTAGGCTTCATCCCAGAGATGCAGGGATGGTTCAACATTCCAAAATCTATCAATGTAATCTACCATATAAACAAACTGAAAAATAAAAACCACATGATCATCTCATCAGATACTGAAAAAGCTTTGACAAAATTCAACACCCCTTCATGAGAAAGGTCTTGGAGAAAACAGAGATACAAGGAACATACCTAAACATAGTAAAGGCAATATACAGCAAGCCAACAGCAAACATCAAACTAAATAGAGACTCAAAGTGATCTCACTAAAATCAGGACCAAGACAAGGTTGTCCACTCTCTCCATATACTATTCAATATAATACTTGAAGTTCTAGATGAAGCAATAAGACAAAAAAAGGACATCAAGGGGATACATTTCAGAAAAGAAGTCAAACTCTCACTATTTGCTGATGATATGATAGTTTACATAAGTGACCCAAAAAATTTTACCAAGGAACTTCTACAACTGATAAACACCTTCGGTAAGGTAGCAGAATACAAGGTTAACTCAAAAAAATCAGTAGCCCTCCTGTATACAGATGATAAACGGGCTGAGGAAGAAATCAGAGAATCAACACCCTCCACAATGACCACAAATAAAATAAAATATCTTGGGGAAACTCTAACCAAACAAGTGAAAGACAAAAACGTTAAAAGTCTGAAAAAGAAATTGAAGAAGACACAAGAAAATGAAAAGATCTCCCATACTCTTGGGTAGGTAGAATTAATATAATAAAAATGGCAATTTTACCAAAAGCATCTACATATTCAATGCAAAACCCATCAAAATCACAGCAAAATTATTTACATATCTCAAAAGAACAATACTCAACTTCATGGGGAAAAACGAAAAACCCAGTATAGACAAAACAATCTTGTACAACAAAGGAACTTCTGGAGGCATCACAATCCCTGACTTCAAACTCT
The DNA here is from genome assembly GCA_004026605.1 of Ondatra zibethicus. Classification (NCBI taxonomy): domain Eukaryota; kingdom Metazoa; phylum Chordata; class Mammalia; order Rodentia; family Cricetidae; genus Ondatra; species Ondatra zibethicus. The sequence goes on from PVIU01006348.1 coordinate 29,095, forward strand.
ACTATAGAGCTAGAGTAATGAAATCAGCTTGGTACTGGCATAAAAACAGACAGGAGGACCAACGGAATTGAATCAAAGACCAGGATATCAATCCACAGACCTATTTTTGGCAAAGAAGCAAAAAGTATAAAATGGAAGAAAGAAAGCATATTCAACAAATGGTGCTGGCATAACTGGATATTAACATGTAGAAGAATGCAAATAAATTCATATCTATCACCATGCACAAAGCTTAAGTCCAAATGGATCAAAGACCTCAACATGAAGCCAGCTACACTGAACCTCTCATAGAAGAGAAAGTGGTAAGTTCACTTGAACACAATGGCACAGGAGACCAATTCCTAAATAGAACCCCAGCAGCACAGACACTGAGAGAAACAATTGATAAACAGGACCTCCTGAAACTGAAAAGCTTCTCTAAAGCAAAGGACACAGTCAACAAGACAAAATGGCAGCCTACAGAATGGGAAAAGGTCTTTACCAACCTCACATCAAATAGAGGTCTGATCTCCAAAATATACAAAGAACTCAAAAAAGAACAAATAATCCAATAATAAAAAAGATGGGTACAGACCTAAACAGAGAACTCTCATCAGAGGAATCTAAAATGGCTGAAAGACACTTAAGGAAATGTTCAACATTCTTGGTCATCAGATAAATGCAAATCAAAACAACTCTGAGATTTCATCTTATACCTGCAAGAATGGCCAAGATAAAAACGCTGATGACAACTTATGCTGGAGAGGATGTTGGGTAGAGGGATCACTCTTGCATTGCTGGTGGGAGTGCAAGCTGGCACATCCTCTTTGGATATCAGTATGGTGATTTTTCAGAAAATTAGGAAACAACCTTCCTCAAGACCCAGAAATACCACTTTTGATGTAAAGTGGTAAAGTGGTTACACTTTTTTGATGTAAAAAAGATGTAAAGTATATACCCAAAGGATGCTCAAGCGTACCACAAAGACATGTGCTCAACTATGTTTATAGCAGCATTGTTTGTCATAGCCAGAACCTGGAAACAACTAAATGCCCCTCGACCAAAGAATGGATAAGGAAAATATGGTAATTTACACAGTGGAGTACTACTCAGTGGTAAAAAATAATGACATCTTGAAATTTGCATGCAAATGGATGGATCTAGAAAACATATTGAGTGAGGTAACCCAGACCCAGAAAGGCAAATATAATATGTATTCACTCATAAGTGCTTTTAGATGTAAAGCAAAGAAAAAAAAGTCTGCTGTAAGGAGGCTGCTTGTTTGTTCCTGGCTTCCCAAAACCAAAATAATCACACATAAACTGTATTAAGTATAACACTGCTTGGCCTATTATCTTATGCATATTTCTAGCTCACGCTTATCTCTTAAATTAACCCATTTCTATTAGTTTATATTTTACCATGAGGATCATGGCCTGCCAGCAAAGTTCCAGCTGGTGGCTTGCGTCTTTCTCCTCTGGCTCCATGGCATCTCACGACTCTACCTTCTTTCTCCAAGCATTCAGTTTTCCCCGCCTAGCTCTACTCTGTCCTATCACAGGCCAAGTCAGCTTCTTTATTCATTAACCAATAAAAGCAACACATATACAGAAGGACTTTCCACACCAAAAGTCAACCTACATTCCACAACCCCAGACAACATAGACAACAAAGAGGACCCTGAGAGAGACATACATGGATCTACATAGGAAGGAGAAAAAGACAAGATCTCCTGAGTAAATTGGAAGAGTGGGGGTCATGGGACAGGATAGAAGGGGATGGGGAGAAGGGAAGGAGAGCAGAGAAAAATGTATAGCTCAATAAAAACAATAAAAAAGAAAGAAAATGGCTTTTTTTGGTAAGTATAGGCTAGAATCCTTAAGAATTATAATTCTTAAGGCTCTAATGCTGGTGAAGGAATGGACTTGATAGTGAGGCAAAAGTAAGCAGGCAAAGAGCAAAAGCTTTCTTTTTCCATGTCCTTATACAGGCTTCTAGCAGAAGATGTGGCCCGGATTAGAGGCGGGTTTTCCCAGTTAAAATAGCTGGATTAAAGGTATGTCTTTCTACCTCAGGATCCAGATTAAAGGCATGTCTTTGTCTAGTTGATATTATCTGGATTAAAAGCATGTCTTTCTACCTCAAAAGTCTGGATTATAAGTGGATCTTCCTAGTTCAAACTGAGGAAGATTCTCAAACAGGTGTGCTCTCCATTTTTGGGCTTTGGTTCATTCCAGATGCACTCAAGTTGACAACCAAAAATAAACATCACAGCAAGCAAGCGTTTCTCCAGGAGAAGAGTAGATTGTGGAGGCCTTTTCAGTTGAAGTTTTGTCTGTCACATTCGGGGAACCATGGTGTGATCAGCCTGGCATCTATAAGCCCTGGAAAGAGTATTTTTAGTGAGAATGCAAAGTGAAATCATTTTATGAACTTAGTTTCAACAACTGGTCTCAACTAATCATTCATTTACTTAACAGCCTGGGACAATTCAATATAAATGAAGTGTAAAAAAGCCCTGGGGAGTAGGTAAAGAAGGCATTATGACTATTTCTGTTCCAAACCAGCACTAATTTTTTGGTAAATCATGATATTAAGGAAATAAATGGTTCCACAGGCAAATAGTTGCTTTGTAACTAATCAAGATGCCCACAGCAAAGAGGAAAACCCAGCCATTGTGGTCTGGACATGGTAACCAGGTGAGTTTCTTCCATGATTCAAGGTCCCACTAAAGACATGGGGGATTTCTGCAGAAGCCTGTACTTGAAGTTATTTAAAGAATCTATTCTGATCTTTTTTGTGCTCATGGGACTTTTTGTGCCTTTGTAGGTGTCACCACAGACAGAACATGAGGCTCCCTTCTCTTTGCGGTTTCATGCTACCTATGGTCACCTACTTTACCTATGTATATATAGAATATATTTTCGACTTTCCAAACTTATACTAATTTATGATAATTAATACTTAATCTATAATATATATTTTAATTAATTCTGTTAGAAGTTTTCAGATGCTGATAGTTGGGACTGGGGGGTAGCTGAGACAGAGTTTCTCTGTGTAACTGTCCTGGCTGTCTTGAAATTCCCTTTGTAGACCAGGCTGGCCTCTAACTCACAGAGATCCTCCTGCCTCCGCCTCCCTGAGGGCTGGGATTAAAAGCGTGTGCCACCCTGCTTGGCTAAGATTTTTAAAGGCTTTTCTCTAATACTGTCAACTAGTCATATTCCCTTAGAATGCCTGGAAGCATAACTGTGCTCATTGTATTTTTCATTGTGGGAGTTAAGCATCCTGCTAACCCAATTATGTATTTCTCTTCAGCATTTTTCCTTAACAATGCAAGTGATTTAGTGACTTTCAGTCTGCTCAAATCAATCTATAAGGACATGTATTAGAATTTTTCATGGTCCACTGTATTTTTATTTCTTAATATACTTTACCTAATACGAAAGAAAGCACATGATAACCAAAATAAAAACAGAATAAACATTAGTTTGAAATAGTGCACGTGTACTAGGGTCACAGCATTATTGTTCTATGTGTAAATACAGTTGTGTATTGATTTCTATGTGCAAATACAGTTGTGTATTGAGTTCTATGTGCAAATATAGTTGTGTATCGAGTTCTATGTGCAAATACAATTGTATATTGAGTTCTATGTGCAAATACGGTTGTGTATTAAGCATTCACACAACTGAAATATAGACCTTTCATTTTCTATAGCAGAAAATGGTCATTTAGTGAGAAGCAAACACAGGTGTTCTGCTATGTCCTTTAATTCATGCCCCACTTTCTTAGTGACCCAGTCTGAACAGGAGTGTCTGCCATTAGTGCCTGGGCTCCTGACATCATCAATAGACGAGAATCAAGTCTCTTCAGAATCTGGAGGAAGCATCCGTGTTCTTGGAAAGTACTGCCTGCTGTATCTCCACAACTTAAACATGGATGTTTGCCACCGCCACCCACTCAGCCCACACTGTTACGTTGGAACTAAACAGAGTTTAAAGTGTCCATTTGTCCGGGACCTGTAGCACCTAGTTTTCTCAAATTTATCAGAAGATGATCATGGAATCTTTCTGCTGAAATGAGGTTCCTTTGGAGAAGTCAACACTGGAGTACAGATGGAGAAACTTGCACGGGAGATGAGAAGGCAGCCTGCCCACTCATGGGGTGAAAAGACTGAAACCCTTTAGTACTATGGTTAGCTTTGGGGCGGTGGATGGAAGAGGCAGCTCCTGCCTGTATGATCTAGAAAAGTCTGGGTGTAGATGGGAGCAATCCCACTAGGAGAGAGGCAAAGGCTTGTGGAGCTAGGGCACATTTGAAGTGTGTTTGGGGAGTGTAGGGCAAAAGGGACAACTGGAGCACAAAAGCCAACCAATCACTGAGCACCTTAACTTTGAACCCAGAGTCAGTGAAAGAAACACACCCTGTATCTGAGACCTGGGCCAAGGAAAGAAACATCTTTATCCCTGAACCCAGGACTAAAGACACGTGTCCTGGCTCTGAAACTAGTGTCAAAGAAACACACTTTGTCCCTAGAATCAGAGCCAGTGAAAGAAATATGCCCTGGTCATAAGATTATAGTCAAAAACCTAAAAAGGACCAGTGAAAGAAACATAGTTTGGCCATGAAGTCACAGTCATCTGTGCCCCTGCCCAACTGAACCAACCAATCCCTGGGCAGGAAACCAACCAATCACTGAGCACCCTGACTCTGAACCCAGAGTCAGTGAAAGAAACATACCCTGTATTTGAGACCTGAGCCAGAAAAGAAACATCTTTATCCCTGAACCCAGGAGTAAAGACACGTGCCCTGGCTCTTAAACTAGTATCAAAGAAACACACCTTGTCCCTAGAATTGAGCCAGTGAAAGAAATATGCCCTGGTCATAAGATTAGGGTCAAAAAGCTGAAAAAGGACCAGTGAAAGAAACACAGTTTAGCCATAAATCCAGAGCAATCTCTATCCTTGACCAGCTAAACTGACCAATTCCTGAGAAGGGAAAAGCTAACCAATCCCCTTTCTCCCTGGGAAAACTCCGCCCTTAAGAAGCCCTATATAAATCTCTCCACCCCTTCAGTTAAAAGCTGCCCTAAGGCTGCCTGGAGCATGCAGGTAGCACCTCCCTGGCAGAGGCAGCCTCTCTCCTGGACTCCTCCTTCCCAAATAAATCTCTTTCTCAAAAGAGTCTTGGGTTACAACCTTCATTCCCCGGTGCAGACAAGAAGAACCTGGCTGGGACACCTCTTAGAGCACTGAATGAAAAGCCTTGCTGAGACGCTCCCTAGGGGCCTCAGCAAGGTGGAGCAGAATAGAAGAACCTTGCTAGGATACTCCTTAAGGGGGCACTGAACAAGGCCAGGCAGGAAAAAGTAACAGCTTTTCGGCCAGAGCCTGAGGAGATTGCTACATTTCTGCAGAGAATTCCCCTTTAGCAGATGTTAGCAAAAGGAGAAACATCTTGGGCGGGAGAAGAAGCACGTAGCTCTGCTAGGATGTTCCCTTAAGGGAACTCAGCTGTAGCCGCTCTCCAGGAGAAGAGCAGGATCCCGCGGGGAGACCATCCCCCACTGCACCTCAGCTCCAGGTAGCCTGGCTTCCTGATAGTCAGGACACCTTCCCTCCAGGGCTGAGCTGTGCTATTGTGGTTCTAGCTCCAGTGTTCTATTGTGACTCTACCCCTCCAGAGTTGTCCTATTGAGGCTCTAAGAATATCCTGGCTTCCTGATAAGTCAGGATACCCATGCAACACTACTGTATCACATTCCCCTACAGGGAGGGCTGGGGTTCTGGGCAACCCTAAGCAGGGAATCTCACAAAGAGGGAGCAGCATGTATGGAGCCAAACAGGGAGAGGAGGAAGAGGCAGCTGAGCGCTCTACTCTAAGCTGCTGTAGGTCAAAGATCATCAGCTCAGTTGAGAAATAGCTTATCTTGGGAGTTATAAGCCACCTTTGTTTCTTTTCTATTGCTGTAGGGAAACACCAGGCTAAAGGCAACTTATAGAAGGGACAGTTTGTTTGTGGCCATGGGCACAGAGGAACAGGAGTCCATCACTATCATGATAGGGAGCATGGCAGCAAGCAGGCACTGGAAAGGCAGCTGAGAACTTACACCTGATTCACAGTTACAAGGCAGAAAGAAGGATAACTAGGAATGATGTGGGCTTTTGAAAGCTCAAAGCCCACCCCTAGTGACACACCTGCCTTAGCAAGCCCACACCTCCTAATCCTTCCCAAACAGTTCCACCAACTGGAGACCAAGTATTCAAACATATGCGCCTATGGGGGCCATTTTCATTCAAACCACCCCAGAAACTGTTTTTTCCCTAAGAGGGAGTCATACCACTTTTCCTTGATGCTCAGAGACTCAAATAAAGGATGGTAGGATTTTTTTTTGTTTTTTTACAAAAGAAGGAAACAAACACACGTGATGCTGATAAACAGGATAGGTATAGCTGTTTATTACTTTAGAAGAATTAAGTGTTGTGTTATTCTAGAGTGGCAACAATAACCCAATACAAAAATATTAAATTGATTTTAAAAAAGTGACTTGATGTAGTGAAAATTATTATGATACTGTAAAAAAAATAGCAACAGAGAACATCAGTTAGTGAAGAGAAACAATGTTTTGGACTGAGCTAAGTAGGCTTTGTGTAATACAAGAACTCACACTCCCTTTGACTGTTATCTAATGTGTACTATTTAAATCTGACATCATCTTGTCATATGACCATATAGTAGCTAGACGGCTGTTGTTTGAGTCTTACTTGTTTTATCACATTCAGTTTTGATTTAATTTTTTATTCTCAGTGAAATACTTTAGCATTTTGTAGCATTTCCACCTGTGCTTTCTCCTTTTACAGTGCTATAGGAAGTGCACATAGGTTTCTCCTTTTACAGTGGTATAGGAAGTGCACATAGGTTTCTCCTTTTATAGTGCTATAGGAAGTGCACATAGGTTTCCCCTTTTATAGTGCTATAGGAAGTGCACATAGGTTTTAAGCACATTTTTTCTTTTTAATTACCCTTGGTTTTACATTGCTTTATTTGAAGAACATTGGGGTGATTTTCACCCTAAATGACCTCCAGAAACCAGACATTCCAGTTTCTCCTCTAATTTATGGTGATGTGTTAGTTGTGTGTCTGTTATTTTCATTGCTTTGACTAAACACCTGACAGGGAGTAACTTAGGAGACAGAGGAAGAGTGTTCATTTGGCTCCTGATTTGAGAGTATATATAGTTCACCATAGCAGGGAGTTACTGGCCAGGGAGCACAAGGCTGCTTGGTCACACCTGGTCAGGAAGTAGAATAAAAGGCCATGCCACATTCTGCCCACTTTCCCTTTCTGTTCTCCTCTGTGCTCTAGGGTCCTGCCCCATTGGATGGTGCTGCCTTCTCAGGGCTCATCTCTCCCCCTCAATTAATCTTCTCTGAATATTCTGTCACCATACACATACCCCCTCTCTGTAAATACTTTTACCAACACCCCACCACTGCCACTAGTCCCCTAGCTGTCTCTAACTCTAACCAAGTTAAAAATCAAAATTAGCCACCATGATCTACTTACTATTCATTCCTGGAAACAATGGATTAAAGGAGAAAAATTATTTTGTCCTATGGTTACAGTTCAAGGTGAGGTGAGCTCTCTGCTTTGGGCCTGAGCTGAGGCAGAATACGCTAGCACTGAGAACAGGCACTGGAAGAGGCGTCCACCCGAGCATCGTCTAGCTCACCTGTCAGTCTGTCACCCCAAACAACTAAATAGATATGACTTCCCAGAGAATATTGTGAACCATAGATTGCTAGATCAACTATTTGTATGTCAGACTTTTTCAGGAGGAGATGCTGACAGGACGTTAGCCAGCCCAAGCATGGCTCTGGCAGGCCTTACCGTTCGTCCCCATTCCTTTGCTAAAGGGTTACATTTCTAAAGTGAGTCACCAAGTTGAAAGGAAAAGGATCAGCTCAGGATCCCCAAGACCAAATTCTCAGCATAGCCAAGGTTCATTTGCCGCAGATGAACAGAGAGAGGGAATAAGAGACAAAAACAGGATGTAGATAAAGGAGAAGGGAAGGGAACAAGAGAGAGGGGAAGGGGTGTTTTTTCCCTTTCTGGGACTAAATTTTACTTCTCCTTATATAGATGATGCTTGAGAAGTAAAGCATGATGTTGGCTATGATAGAAATTTACAATGTGATATTTCGATGACCAGATAAAGCAAAGTGTGGGATATATATATATGTGGTGTGGGACAATTGTCTATATTCTGTCAATTATGGTTTAAATAAACACTGATTGGCCAGTAGCCAGGCAGGAAGTATAGGCGGGACAACCAGACAGGAAGTAGAGGTGGGGCAGTGAAAACAGGAGAACTCTGGGAAGAAGGAAGCTGAAAAAGGTATCGAGCCATGTGGCTAATATGGATAAGAATAATGGGTTAATATAAGTTATAAGAGTTAATAAGAAGCCTGAGCTAATGGGCCAATCAGTTTATCATTAATATAGACCTCTGTGTGATTTCTTTGGGGCTAAACAGCTGTAGGATCTGGTGGGAGGACAGAAACCAGGCAGGGAAGAAAACCCTCACCAACATATGTGTGTGTGTGTACATATATATATATTTATGTATTTATATTTATATATATACATATATATCTCACATACTCACAAAGACACCTGTCAAACCACATCTTTAAGCAAAATGGCTTTAAGTAAATGACACTCCTGGCAACCCCTAAAACATGCCAGGGCTTTATCTGCAGGTCTTAGGTTCTTGGTGTATGCTGGTTCAGTCATGATTTAGTAAATATGAAAATGAACTCACCACTACATGCATGAATTTTTAGAAATAAGTTTTCTTCTTAATGTAGATTCTGAAAGCCTTTTGGCAATGTAGGTTGTAGCACCAATGAAGAAGTAATAGGGCTTGAAGAAAATCACTGTGATCTATTTACAGAAAAAAATAAAAACGTGGACTATAAATTTAGCTGCCTTGGGGAGGAGCTGTCAGAAGGAAAATATGCAAGACCACAGTCACTGCAGGAAAAGGTGACAAGGACAAAAGGGTCCTGTAACTTAAAGCATGCAATGCCAGTTCTATTGCACAAATGTAGTGGTGTCTTGTCATTGTAGACTTAACGTGTGGAGTTCTTCAGGGGAAAACATGATCTTCTAGGTATGGACTTCTTAGAAATAATACAACAATTTGTCAACCATGTGTGATTATAATGTAGGGAATATTCTTCCAAATCACAGCTTAATGTCTGCATAGACACTCATTAGATTTTGCTAATAACAAAATTCAATGGTTTGAGGTGTTTTGTATTTTAATTAATGCTGCAAGGAGCAGCATTTTAAAATCTTTATTGTTTTCTTGTGGGTTTGTAGTGTGTGTCAATAGAACGTTATGCTATTTTTTTTGCATCCATCCACAACTATTTCATCCATTGTATGTACTTTTATGCATTCACATAGCAATCAACAAAAGAAACTAGATTGAAGTTAAATTAACTCCAAGGAGTCATATTGTATTCATTATCTTTAACGTTTCCTTTTAAAATGTTTATTTTTAAAAATTAGCTTACAGAGTGGCAGGGTTCCCTGTGTAACTTATTCCTGTAGGCTGGCTTTCCCTTCCCTCACCTTCCTGCTCTCCTCTCCCTCCCACTTTCTTCCATCATTCCAGCCCCCTTTTTCTAAAGCCTCTTTCCTCCCCTGTCTTATGGATCCCTTCCTATTTTCTGTTTTTATCCATATTTACTTCTCTCTGAATCCACATTTTTTTTATTTAACAGTTAGAGGCTTGGATCTTTGTGTAAGGTAGAATACATAATATCTGTCATTATGAGTCTAGGTTTCTTCAATATAATGTTTTCCAGTTCCATTCATTTTCTTGCAAATTTCATTTTTCTTTAGGAATACATAATATTCCATTGTATATATGTGTAATATTGAGTTGGAAGTGTCACTCCCAGACTGCCAAGCATTTGAACTCCAACTCCCAGCCTGCCAAGTGCTGACCCCACAGGATATTTAAGCTCATGCAGGAAAGAGGAACACGTGGTTTTGGGTTTGCGTGCATGCTCCCTCTTTCTTCCCCTCCCATGCGCTCTCAGCCACCCGGGAGTGTGCTGTCTATTAAACACAGGTATTTAATTTGGTTTGATCTGGTCTGATTGGAGTTCTTAAAATTTTTCCTAACAATATGTACATTTTCATTATCTGTATGCCTGCATTACTCTCTACAGTACAGTTCATGCTACTGTATGGTTCACAAGCGGGACAAGGGCCTAGATCTTAAGGAACACAAGAGATGTGGGTCACCGATGAAGAGAGAATGCCGAATGCTATTTATTCAATCTTAGAAAAAACCTTATATACCCAACTGCTGAACAAGGAAATCACCCCAGGCAGGTGGGAAATTACCAGATCCAAGACAGAGTAAACAATGGCCCTATAGCTAACCACCAGTGGGGGGCAGAGGGAACACAGGAACAAATAAGATGTTTTGCTGGAAACTGCAACAAGATGTTTTGCCAGAAACTGCAACCTATCCTCAATATGAGCCCCAGGAGGAGGGGTAGACCTGTGGGCCCTACTATTATCAGTCTTCTGCTGATACACATCTGGGTTGACTTCATTTTTTCGCTATTGTGACTAGAGCACCAATGAACTTGGATGGGCAGATGTATTTGTGGTAGGTACCTTTGGGTAGATGCCTTGGATCATGCTGTATTTTTAGTATTGTGAGAAGCTTCCACATTGATTTCCCCGTCCAGTCTTCTACTATATTCTATTAGCTTACACGTCTGTTTCCATGCTGATATCATGAAGTTTTTTATCACTATGGCTCTGTAGTATAGTTTGAGGTCAAAGCCTCCAGCTGTGTTTTTTCTGCTGGGAGTTGTTTTGGCTATTTGTGGTCTTGGTGTTTCCATGTGAATTTTACATTTTTTCCCTAGGTCTGTGAAGGATGTTACTGGAATTTTGATGAGGATTGCATTGATCTGTAGGTTGCCTTTGGTAGCACAGACATTTTTACAGTCTTAGTTCTGTCGTTCCAGGAGTCTACAAAGGCTTTCCATCATCTGGTATCTTTTCAGGTCATTGTTTCAGTGTCTTAAAAATTTCAGTGGTTAAGTTTATTCTTTGTTTGTTTGTTTCTGTTTTGTTTTTCAAGACAGAGTTTTTCTTGTATAGTCCTGGCTGTCTTGAAATTCACTCTGTAGACTAGGCTGGTCTCAAACTCATAGAGTATATAATGACATCTTGTTTCCACAAACTAAAAATAAATAAACAAATGTTGACATCTCTAAATATCAAGAAAATGTGTCTTAATTTCCAATTTCACAAACAAATTATAAGATGAGCATTTTGTTTGAAGTGGATGCGTGTTTCTGGTACTGCTGTGGGTTCATCCCAGGCCTTGCACCAACTAACAGGCTCAGTCTCACCCCAGATGTAGTTTCAGTCTTAAAAAGCAAGAAAAAGAAAAAGGAACTGGAAACTCATTACTGCCTACATAGCACCTCTCCCTCACACATAAATAAAAGTAATTGAAATTTCTGCACTGAAAATGTATCATTTTTTAAAGTTAATTAGTAATCTCTACTATTCAAAATGATATTTAAAAGGGTTTATAAATTCTATAATAAGACACAAGATGAACTGGAAATGTCATAGAAAGCATGTTTAACAATGCAGTAGCATCCATCTGTGGAGGTACACACTGTATTCTCAGCACATGAGGTCAATCTGAGTTATAGATTGAAATCCTGTGTAAAACATTGTCCAAAACTGTCTCAAATACTATGTGGTAGCAGATACTAGATTTCATGGCCTGCTCTTAGTGTTAGTAATGCATGGTGTTTGAAAAATACCCCAAAATAGTCAGCATAATGTTTTGTGAATATAGAATTTTATTTCTAGTAAAGTTATAAACTGGTTCACAATTCTATAAACTTGTCTATAAAATGGCAAACAGTGACATTTTTAGTTTTTGATTTTGTGTTGGAGCTTTGTTCTTTGAGATGGTATCTCTCTACACAACCCTGGCTGTTCGAAAACTCACTACATAGACCAAGCTGTAAATTAAATGGTTGGATTGAGGAGATGTGTAGAAAAAGAACTTTGAAGTTGCCACTTTACTTGGAAATCCATAATATTAAGTAGAATTAGTAAGATGAGAAACTTATCCATTGGCAGAATGCTCACATCTTTACCTTCCAAATGTAGGTCTTTCAGAAAAGTTCTAAGTGAGAAATGAACAAAATTGTACCAGATAGCAATAAATATATGAATAGTCAGATAATTTCAATAAAAGCATCTTTAATTGCAGATTTGCCTCACAAGAAGAGATAAATGCACAGTTGCCTTGTAGCGACATGGAAAACTTGAGAACTGAAATACAGCAATCCTAGAGAAACTTAATGTGACACAACCTGAAATGTGTCCTTGGGCAGAAACTGAGGAAAAAACTTGGAATGAGGTGAATTTATTAATAATATTTGGTAAAAATCTCATATTTCAGACTTTGTTTCATAAATACAACATATAATACTCCCTCAATTTGACACATATAGTTGTGTTTTGCCTATGGACAGGGATATAACCTGAAAAATGTGACGTTAGGCAATTTCACTTGAGGAAAGACCACAGTCCTGTGCTCACACAAACACTGTGCTTGCACAATCCTATCTCTACCTCCACATTATACCCAGCAATCTTGTAGGACCATTGTGTATACATGCTCCATGGTAGGCCAGAACATTCCAAGGCACAATTTACCTGGCACAAGTTAGAAGAAAACAGGGAACATGCAACAAACTTGCTTTGCAGTTTATTAGAGGGGGCATATACAAGCCTGGGGAAGTCAGTGTGCAGAGAGAGAGAGAGAGAGAGAGAGAGAGAAAGAGAGAGAGAGAGAGATGGCATGTCCAGCTTTTAAAAGCTGCCTACTGCATGTGCACGGGGGTTGACATGGCTATGTCATACACAGATGACGGGGCTCATGCATGTGCGCAAGGGCTTACCTGAGTCATACGTGGATCATACAACCACGCATGCTCATGGGTCACACAGGGTCCCAGGGCCATTAGGCACTTCTGCCTGAGGGCTTGTCTGCACGTGCATGGCCCTAGCACCCAGAACTGTCAGCCTTATTGTGGCTTAAATCATAACAGTCTACCCTTTTGTTTGCTATAAAAATATGGGGAGTTTGGGGTATTTAATGGTTGGTAATGGGGCATCGTAAGGTCTCTCGTGACTTCTTCCTGCTGATTTTATGTGCGTAGGAGAGTTAAGATGCTTGACCGTGTTCTGGGGTGGCTGATTACTGTTGTGTGTTTTCCAGGCTCTGTGGAACTGGCTGACTGGCAGCTTGGACCTCGCAGGATGCTGGAAAGCAGAAAATTATGTCTGGGAAATATTTTAGATCTCAGTAATTAAGGGAGGAGAGTCCCAAGATGGACGATGGAGAGGTTTTTAGGGGGTGGAGAAGGGAATTTCCCAGGGGTTCCTGAGACCAGGATTGATAAGGGAAGAATTAAATGATACTTATTCTGGGCAAGTCTGGTTCATTTACATAGGTCCAATTGGCTCCCTGGAGCTTATGAAAAAAACGTTTGAAAAGAAATAAATTTTAGACATATTAAAAGCTTATGATTATGATGATATAATGTTGGAATGGAAGACAGTGGGGAGGAGGGAGGAAAAGAAGGGGGAATTATTAGACCCCTTCATGTTTTACCTGAAGTAAATCTTAAGGCACTTGTTTTCCTTCAGTATCATGGTATTACCTTAACATCCAGGAGACCCTGCTGGAGTCAGTGATAAATCTGTTATGTTAAAGTCTATTTTGTGAGTTTTTGAAGTTTGGGGCTATGAATGTCCCCAAATTCATTATTGTTTCTTACCATCTGAGTTTTTGGCAATCCTTGTACCTCTGGCTCTATCTTTAATGATGGTCCCTGTTATAGTAGCTGAGTAGTTAATTTGGAAATTTAACATGACATTGGAGATAATAGAGAAATTGCTAAAGCAGATAGGAGAAAGAGGAAGAGGGAGAGTATATGGAGTTTTTGGCACAGGAGAGTTGAGCACAGTGATGAAACTTTTATTTTTCATCTGGAACTGGAACTGGAGAAAAAGTGACTGATCTTGGTATGCTCTGGAACTTAAGGGAGCAGGGCCCTGTTGAGTAAAAGGTTAAAGGTGAGACAGGTAGACCCAATGAGGGAGTATCTTGAGTTTGGCAACTGTGGGAGTTACAAGAATTAATTTAAAGGGCCCTGCCATTTAGGGGAAAGGAGTGAGGGGCATTGGTCTGGGGGAGAGAATAATACCTGATCCCTTATTTTAATCAGTGGTGGGCATGAATTGGCACACAGATGAGGTAATGAGTAGTCGGTAAAATCCCATAATAGGGAGCGAAGATGGGTAACTGGGGAGTAAGCAGGTGATCATGGAAGGGGAGAGGTTTTTGGGTGAGAGGCTGGGAGTTAAAACCAGCTACCCATACATGAGTTCAAAGGGTGAGATGAAAAGGGGGATTTTGGGGAGAGCCCTAAGCCTAAGAAAGGCCAAAGGCAAAGTTTTATCCAGTCAAGGTGAAGCTCCTGTGACATCTTTACAAAAACATTTTTTTTAAGGAACGGTTAGTTTGTTCCTTGAAGACTGAGAATGGTATGGAACATAAAAATGCCAGGGGATGTTAAGAGCCTTATATAAAGTTTGAGAGATCTGGGAGGCAAACTCTGGACCATTATCCGACTGAAGAGAGGTTGGGATTGCAAACTGGGGGATAATTTCTCGGAGAACATTGGAAACTGTCTGGGCCCTCTTAGTGGTGGGAAATGCTTCAGTCCACCCAGACCTGGTATCCACCAAAACCAGGAGATATTTAACTCTCTGACTGTGGGCATATGAGTAAAATCAAGCTGTCAGTCAGTTCCTGGAAGGGAGCCCTTGGCCTGGTGGGTGGGAAAAAGGAAGCTACAATATTTGGTCTTGGGATCTGACTTTTGACAGATTTTACAAAAGGCAGTGATAGCTTTTAAGACTCTAAGTCCTCAGGGGCGGGAGCTGAGCCTTGACAAAGTGAAACAGAGCTTTGCTGTTAGGATGGAAGCTGATGGAGGTGGACAGGACTTACCGGGTGTCAGGGGTGTCTGTGAGAATGTGTGCTGTACTATATGAACCCCCTGAGGTGACTGAGGTAGGTTTGGGCTCTGGATGCTGCTGTTCTAACTGCTTAGTCAGTCTGGTGCAGGCAAAGATATTTTGAGATTGAGAGCTGAGAGGAATAGAGAAAAAAAGCATCCTTAAGATCTAGAACTGAGAAGTGGGAGGTTTCTGGAGGGATAGTGGAAAGATGTTTGTAAGGATTAGGCACTACAGGATGAAGAGGGACCACTGTGGAGTTAATGCGCTGGAGGTCTTGAACCAGGTGATAGGTTCTGTTAGGTTTGTTTAACAGCAAGTATGGGGTGGTAAAGAGAGAAGAGGTGGGGCAAAGGAGTTTTTTTTTCTTAGAAGGTCAGAGATAATAGGCTTAAGTCCCCTAAGGCTCTGGAGAGAGAAGGGGTACTGAGCTTGGGTAATGTACTTAATAGAATCTTATAATTGGATAATGATGGGGGAATGGTGTTTAGCAACAGAGGGGTTTTGGGTGTCCCAGACTTGGGGGTCTACCTGGGAGGCTGGTAGAGGAAAAGACACATGTGTGCTGGGAGGTTGGGAGACTAGAAGAAGGAGGAGTGGAGCTACTGGTGAGTCTGGGGTAAGGTGATGGAAGGAGCAAACAAAATGGAAGCTTCTACTTTTGCTAAAAAATCTCTTCCCATAAGAGGTACTGGGCAGGTGAGCATGACTAAAAATGAATGAGTGAGATAAATACCCATAAAAACACAGCTAAGTGGTGGGGTCTTCTGGGGTCCTCCTACCCTGACAACAGGGAAACTAGAAGGAGAGGTAGACCCCCAGAATTCCCTTAGTACCACTATGTGGCTCCGGTGTCCAAGAGAAAGGAGATGGGCTGTCCTGATACTGTGATGCTCACCCATGGCTCCCTGTTACAGATGATGGTTGTGGTCGAGTCAAAGGAACCCAGACATCCTCACTCATCCATGGTCAACTTGGGAATTGTCTGGGTTTGATGTCTCCATGGCACGATGTGCACAAGGACAATCCACTGCCCAGTGTCCTTCCCTATGGCATCTTGGACAATGTCTCATGGTACCAAGAAGAGGATTTTCCTTCAGAGCTTGAATGACCTCTGAGAGCTTATTATAGTTTACTGGCTTGAGGGCAGCCTTTCAGAGACATGCCAGAAGGCAAGTAAAAAACCAGTCCCTAGCTAAAATTCCACCTGGAGTGTTGTGATTCCCACCCAGGGACCATCTCTGCCCCCAGGGTGTGTGTTGCACGTGTTTGGTGAATCTTATCTGCATGTAGTCTGGCCTGCTCCCAAACTCACCTGTGCTCTTCAGGAAGTAGGTTATTAGATAGAATCATATAGATATCATGAAAGGTGAGATTATAATACTAGGACTTAGAGCTTATATAGTTAAAGACTTGGATATAAGGAAACTCCTTCCATTTGCCTGTGCACTGACAGTAGTTAGAAAGCTCTCGTAAAATATTGGGATCAAAGGTGCCATTAGGCAGCCACTTTAGATTTCCATCTAAATTGTAACGAGGCCATTTTTTGAACAAAGATGGACAAGTGTGGGAATCTGTAAGTAGGGCATTAAAACCTGGAGTTTTAGGGTTTCTAAAAGGCATCCTGGAAGGAGGCTGAATTGATGGTCTTGGATGGCTTGCTACCCATAGCTGAAACTGTGAAACCCCGCGAAAACAACAACACCACAAGACTTATAAGGAGACATCTCCCCTCTATAGGCGGGGTGTGACAGCAGTGAACACTGCAGGGCTTGTAGGAGAGTCCTCTACCTACAGGGGGTGTTAAAGCCTGACTGGCTCTAGTCGGGGTGACTTGATGGCCAGAGAGGCTATAGCAGGGACCATGGATGAGTGATCTGAAAGAAAAGAAAAAGAAAAGAAATAAAGGAAAAAGAAAAATCTGAGGAACCTGGGCCCCAGTCATGAGAGGACTGACTCTGGGTTGCCCAAACATGATTTTAGCTAAGGGAAGCAATCCAGAGATTAATGTCAGTGAAGGGCTCAACCATAGCCATAAAGACCGTGGTTGGGTATCCCCCCATTTCTAGAAACACCAGAAGATTTTTGGGAGCTCAATGGTCAATTCCTCAGGTTCGGAGAAATGATGAAGCTGATCAGAATGGGGGAAACTCACCACCTGAAGTGGTAGTGTGCATAGAAATTGTGTTCAGACAGATGGAACATGTGGTTGTTGTGGAAAAATACCTGGTTCTGGATCCCGACCCTGGGAGAGGGGCTTAGAGTGGGAGAGCCTCCCGAGTCTCATGGCACCAATGAAATTACCTGGTGTGAGTGAGAAGGGAACACAGAACATGTAACAAACCTGCTGATTATTAGAGGGGGCATGAATAGGCCTGAGAAAGTCAGTGTCCATTTCTTTTACATTTTCCAATTTTGTGGAGTACAGGCTTTTGTAGTAAGACCTAATGATTCTCTGAATTTCCTCGGTGTCTGTTGTTATGTCCCCCTTTTCATTTCTGATCTTGTTAATTTGGGAGTTCTCTTTCTGCCTTTTGATTAGTTTGGATAGGGGTTTATCAATTTTGTTGATTTTCTCAAAGAACCAGCTCTTTTTTTCATTGATTCTTTGTTTTCTCTGTTTCTATTTTGTTGATTTCAGCCCTCAGTTTGATTATTTCCAGTCTTCTACTCCTCCTGGGTGAGTCTGCTTGTTTTTTTTCCAGAGTTTTTAGGTGTGCTGTTAAGTCTCTAATCTGAGCTTTCTTCATTTTCTTTATGTGGGCACTCAGTGATATGAATTTTCCTCTTAGCACTGCTTTCATAGTGTCCCATAGGTTTGGGTATGTTGTGTCTTCATTTTCGTTGAATTCAAGGAAGACTTTAATTTCTTTCTTTATTTCTTCCTTGACCCAGGGGTTGCTCAGTAGTTGACTGTTCAGATTTCATGAGTTTGTAGGCTTTCTGGGGGTAGTATTGTTGTTAAATTCTAACTTTACTCAATGGTGATCCAATAAGACACAGGTGGTTACACCAATTTTTTTTTTTATATCTGTGGATGTTTGCTTTGTTACTGAGTATGTGATCAATTTTGGAGAAGGTTCCATGAGGTACTGAGAAGAAGGCATATTCTTTCCTCTTTGGGTGGAATGGTCTGTTAGTCCATTTGATTTATTACATCTGTTAGTTCTCTTATTTCTCTGTTAAGTTTCTGTCTGGTTGATCTGTCCACTGGCTAGAGAGGAGTGTTGAAATCTCCTGCTATTAGTGTGTGGGGTTTGATGTGTGATTTGAGTTTTAGTAATGTTTCTTTTACATATGCGTGTGCTTTTATATTAGGAGCATAGATACGTAGGATTGAAACTTCATTTTGATGAATTGTTCCTGTTATGAGTATAAAGTATCCTTCTCCATCTCTTATGACTGATTTTAGTTTGAAATCAATTTTGTTAGATATTAGGATAGCCACACCCGCTTGTTTCTTAGGTCCGTTTGATTGGAAACCTTTTTCCAAACCTTTACTCTGAGGTAGTGTCTGTCTTTGAGGTTGAGATGTGTTTCTTGTAAACAGCAGAAGGCTGGATCCTGTTTTCATATCCATTCTCTTAGCCTGTGTCTTTTTATAGGTGAATTGAGTCCGTTGATATTAAGAGATATTAATGACCAGTGGTTGTTAAGGCCGGTTATTTTTTGGTGGTAGAGTTTGTGTGTCTCCCTTCTTTGAGTTGTGTTTGTGGAGGGTTTTCAGATATCTGTGCTATTGTGGGGGTTGTTATCTTCCTTGGGTTGAGGTTTTCCTTCTAGTACTTTCTATAAGGCTGGGTTTGTGGATACGTATTGTTTAAATCTGTTTTTGTCATGGAATATCTTGTTTTCTCCATTGATGGTGAATGAAAGCTTTGCTGGGTATAGTAGTCTGGGCTTGCATCCATGGTCTCTTAGTGTCTGCAGCACATCTATCCAAGGCTTTCATGGTTTTCATTGAGAATTCAGGTGTAATTCTGATTGGTTTACCTTTATATGTTAATTGCCCTTTTTCCTTTGCAGCTCTTAATATTCTTTCTTTATTCTGTATGTTTTGTGTTTTGATTATTATATGGCAAGGGGAATTTTTTTGATTCATTCTATTTGATGTTCTGTAAGCTCAGAGAGAGCAATAGTGCTGCTGTTTTTCTTCAATTAATCATAAACTTCTAGTTACACTTAAGAAATGAAGTTAGGGTACGAAAGCTTCTTTTTAGAGTGATTTAAAGTCCTGTTTGGTTGGAAGTGTCACCTCATCTCCTAACATCCTTATCCAAAAACATCTGAAATGTTTGGTTGGGGGCTTCACCCCAACTCCTGGCATCCATTTTGGGATGTTGGGTGGAAAGTTATTTTGTCCTCCAGGCCAGGGAATTCCTTCTTGTTTTAGCCTTTCAACCTATTTTGGGCAGGGAGCATGGGATAACATGTTCCTTTCTGCAACTACTTCAAGCTGACGTTGGGGCATTGTTATCAGGGCCCAAGTAGGTTGAAAGGCTAGCCAAAGGTGAGGAGGGAATTCAGGCAATGGGGCACTCATCAGACAGTACCCCATTCTACTGAAGGGACAGGGAGCATTCATATCAGCTGGACTGGTCCACATCAGCTTTCAGCAAGTCCAGGGCTCACAGTCACTCAGAGCAGGGTGTAGTCAGCAACTGATGCTTAGATGTGTCTGCCAGTCAAGTGAAAACCTATTGAGATAAGTTTAAACTAGGAACAGAAGTTAAAATTTTTGTGCTCAAAGGAAAATAATACATTTGAAACTTTTAGGCCCATATTGAAATCCATATTGTAGAAAAAGAGCAGATGACAGGTATCTGTGAGCAGAAGGAATAGACTCAGACCTTTAAGTCCTAGTAAAAACTACAGATTTTGGTTAGAAGCATGTATATTTTTCTGCTGTCCAGAGAGCCAGGTATGGATTGGACAGAGATCCCTTTGGCCCGATGAGAAACACCTTTTAGTTCATATTTAAATGGCAACTAGGATAAATCTAAATCTTGAGCCTGTGACCGAAACAGTAAGTAGTTATTGCTCTATCAGCTTATTAGAACTATACCATAGAGGGGGAAAGAAATCAGAAACATTTTCCATATCTTAACCTGTGTTTATATCTTAAGTCATTTTTTTAGATACTCAAAGCTTATGAACTTTTATATCCTCCAACCTTTATATATCTTAAAACATTTTTTAGATCAAGAGACCTAGTAGCTTTATAAAAAGCAAAGCTTGATATATATATTGAGCTCAGTCTGGCTATAGCTTTGTGGAAGGATTTAGATACCTTTTCCTGCTAAACTGACATTGTAACTGCCTTAGCCATCAATACTATCAGAAATCCCAGAAGGACAAATAAAGTATATCTAAGTACAGACCAAGTAGTTTCCAAATCTATTAAAATTGACAGGAACCAGAGTCCATATACAGTTAGTCATATCCAGGTCTCTATAGCATTGGAGGCAGAAGTGTCCAGAACAGCAGTCTTACTGTCTTAGCCAGGGCCATAAGGTGAATATTTTTCCTGTGGAAGAGGGACATGGAATAGACTAACCGTATTTTGTCTAGGCAAAAGTGGTGCAATCAATTCTCCAATGTCCTGCTGTTTGTCCACAGTCTGGACTGGGTCCTGGCAGCAGGTGTTGCACTGGGACATCTTGTCCAGTGGTCAGGGTGGTCATAATCCAGGTGGAGACATCATGGCGTCCCATAATCTTCTTTGGAGACCTTGGGTTACTGCTAGAATCTTGGAGTTTCTTTCTAATATAAGCTTTTTCATCATTATTTTAAATGCCATATTCTGCAGATCTCTGAAGTATGAGGACTGCCTAGGTATGTCTGATTAGACAAACTTTGTCTCTCACTATTTGTTTTAAGTTTGACTTTGAAAACATATACAGGGAACTAAGTAAGACTTATTCCAGAAATTAATTATATCAGTACTTTAAGGATGACTGACTAACTTGTATTGCCTAACAGTCTATAATAAGTTAGCATTTTTCATAAGACTAAAACTACATTCTGTCAGGTTCAGCTTTAAAAAAAAATAATAATTTTGAATTGAAGCCAATAGTCATTCCTAGGCTAAAAACAGAACAAGTTTGTATCCAGCTGCCAATGCTGTCTGCTGGGAAGGTAAAGAAAAGGTCCCAGGGTGAAATGGGAACAGGAAGGAGCCTAGGGACTAGCATTGTTCTTGACAAGTTCTAAGGTACTACAGTCAAGTGTTAGGGAAGAGCCACAAGTTCCCTTTTGGCAGAGATAAGGAGGGTAACATCCTTTTTAGGGAGTGAGAACTTTCTCCAAGCAACCTGAGGGAATGGAAGCTTCATTCAAATGCCTGACCTTGGGAAAAGGACTTTGTAGTTTTATCTCTGTTAAGTATGAGCATTAAAAAACAACATTTTTTCAACTGAAGATCCTCTTAGTATCAATACAAAAAATTATGGCTCAGTTTATCCAAAGAGCTTAAACCCAACCAAGATAGCAAAGACAAGGAGGCTGAACATACATTTTTAAGCCTGAATAGACCTTGAACAAGGAAATAAATTTTTAAATCATTAGTTAATATCTTTAATGCTTTGACCTTTTAATGTAGTTTCCCATGTTATAGTGATCCCCCAATACAAAATTTTTCCCAATGTTAGTTTACAACTGCAGTTTTGCCTATGTTGTGAATCTCAATTCAAACATCTGACATGCAGGTGGTCCCAGACTACCCCTGTGCAACCCCCAAAAGATTGAGATTCATAGACTTGATGCTGTTCCAAGCCCTCTATCAAACTACTTAGGTCACTTTCTTCCGCATCACAAGAAATGAAATTTCCATTTCTGGTTAGCTTTTGTTGCTTGTAACTCTGACCGTAATTTTTAGCCTTTTATTTTAAATTCAAATATTAACAATATAAAACATCTTATAAGTACAGATGTCCCACAGTCTTATAAATTTATTTAAAAACTTTTTTCTTAAAAAATTAAAATCTCTTAAATGTCTTCCTGCAATATCAAAAATAAAGTACTTTTTTGGTTCCACCCTCCACAGCATATACATAGCCTGTCTTTTAGATCTCAGCCTGCTCCATTTCACTGTAGCTGGTGCTTCTGGTGACTATCACCTGGCACTGGCATTTCTAAAACTGTTAGGTTCATTCTTGCAACTGCACATTCTTTGGAACTCTAGTCCTGCCATACATTTGTAAAGCTCAGCTGTTTCCTATGATCCCTTTATGTCTTTATAACCATTATCACCTGGGTGACTCAAATTAACTAAGTCTAGATGGCAGAGCAAGGTACATTTTTTAGTATAAAAACATTGAAGTACAGCTTTAATACTTTAAATCCTATATATACACATTTTTTAAACCTTATTTTTAGAAAGGGACATGAGTCATCATGTAAAAATCTATCCCAATCTAAACTCTCTTGGAGATTTGTTAGGTCCACTCCACATGGTCACCTTTAATCAAGATGGTGGTGAAATCATGTGGCATTCATTTTTTTTAAACTCTACCAAAATGGCAATCCAAAATTTAAAATGGAGTTATGCTTTATGGTTTCTTTAAATTACCCATGCATAGATTTTAAATGACCAATTCTCAGTGTTTCTAATTAACTTTTAACTAGTTTTATTTTTATTTTAACAGATTTTTAACCATATCTGATAAAATAAACTTATAAGTTTGAAGCTACAAAATGTTCACAGAAACCAAGTTCAAATTTTTTGACTGTTCTGCTTTGTTTTCTTCTCCTCGTCACTGTGTTGGGGGCTCAGAGTGACAGAGGAAACTTTTAAATAAAACATGGGCCTAACAAAGGAAGAGACATAATCCAATTCTAGAGCCAGTTTTTCAATTAAAAAAAACCAGCGTATAACAGTTTTAACATTATCTATACCAAAAAGTCTTCTGAATTTCTTCTAACCCAAATTCAGTAGCCAGAGCTCAGAGATAAAGTCTGAAGTCAGGTATAAATGTGGCCACCGCAGTGATGGTGGCAGAGACAGCAAAGATAGCCAGAGCATTTCTGTCTCCGCTCCAAGCTTGCAAGAAAACTTACAGAGACAAACTTTTCAACAAAACAAGCACATTCAGTATTTGCAGGTATGAGGAACAACAACAAACATAGTTCATATCCCTTTCTGACCTTCTATAACTTTTTATAAACCTTCAATCCATTTTTCCTCTTGTCATTCTTTCAGTCTCCTGCTTTCTCCCTTGCTTCCCAGACAACATACCAAAGTCTTTCTCACTTTCAAACAACATGAAAACACTTACCAAAGTCTTTCTTGTGATTTCCTTCAGTGGTATATAATATATGGCTATAATATTTTAAACAAGAACAGAAACATGCATATAGTAAAACAAAAATAACTTTAAATTTACATCACATAAAATCCTGTACCAGCGTGAAACATCTGAGACTAATAGTAGTTTTTCCCCCATATCTTAAGCAATAATAATTTGTAACCAGCCCCTCTAAATGGTGATAGATGTTTATAACACATTGGATCTGAATGACCAAAGCAGCTCTGGCGGAGGGAAGTCTGGCTACAGTGTCACAACATGTCCAAATAGAGTATATTGATTATAATTCAGCTATGGCCAATATGTATATTAAGTACAAAACTTATTCTACACCAGTTTTATAAAAAAAAACCAAAATGCTTTTTATAGCTTAACACCTATAGCCAGAGTCCTTGGCCCGCAGAGCCAAACCTTGGTTAGATTTGGCCAGAAGCTGAGGCACGCAGCCCCCAGGTCAGGCCAAGGGACCCCATCTACCAGGATGGGAGGGGGCAGGGTGGCATGCAGCATGGGAGAAAAAGATTGTTAACCTCTCCAAGCCATGGAAATTAATCCCATATTCTCTGTTCAGTGTTTGAAATCCTATTGGGGTACATCTGCCCCCTACAGCTGTGGCTGGCAGTCTTGCTACATCGTAACAACAAGGGTGTATAGCCCATCCACCCATCCATACGTGTGTGCTGCATTTTTTAAGTGTTTTTCAGTCATTTTAAATTCACCTATTGAGAGTTTTCAGTTTAGGCCTGTAACATAATTTTATTGGATTATTTGTTCTTTTGGTGACTAATTTTCTGAGTTCTTCATATGTTTTTGAAACAGATTACTGATAAGTAAAGATATTTTCCCATTCTATAGGCTGATATTATGTCTTGTTGATTATATCATTTGCTATACAGAAGCTTCTCATCAGTTCAGGAGATCTCATTTATTAACTGTTTCTTTCAATGTCTATGTCACTGAGGCTGTGTTTGAGATGTACCAATGCATTCAAGGATACTTCTAATTTTTCTTCTATGAGGTTCAGTATTGTTAGTTTTATGTTGAGGTCTTTGATTCATTTGGACTTGAGTTTTGTGCATGGAGATAGATTTGGATCTATTTTCACTCTTCTACATGTTGATGTCTAATTAGGCCAGCATCATTTTTTTTTTCCATTTTCCTATCAGCTAGACAGACTTGCAACTTAAGAGGAGGCTAGCTTACAAACTTTTAATTAGATATTAAATGGCTAAAGCCTTAGTTATAATATTATGGGAGCTCTTGAGATAAAAAGTAAAATTCTTAAAGGGAGAAATAAGCCAATTTCCAATAGAGAGCCTATAGAAGCTGCCAAAGAGATACTCAAGCAGGTAGAGTATAGATCAACAGGTAAAGTAATAATCAACAAATAGAGTATATTGATTATAATTCAGCTATGGCCAATATGTATATTAAGTACAAAACTTATTCTACACCAGTTTTATAAAAAAAACCAAAATGCTTTTTATAGCTACATCTTCCCAGTTTTGCCAGCTAAGATATTAAACTCTTAATTTAAAGCAGTAGCCTGTCTAGTATAAAAGAGCAGGATAAAATATAGGAGATAGTTTAACAGAGTATTGACTATGATCAATGTTTCCTATACTAAGCAATTGATTAATTGATAATTTTAAGATTTATTCTTGGACAATTATATTTGCTCAATTCAAAGGCCAGAGTACCAATCTTTTCCCAGATGATCATTGCTGCAATTCACACAACTGTATTTTGCTAATGTTATAGCTAAAGATCCCTTAAAGGATGTCATGCTAAATTTTACAAATGGCTTTTCCAATGGAAGGACTGCATCTATGGTTAATAATAAAAAAGAATTGTGGAGCCTGATATGGCTCCTTAAAAACAACTTAAAGGATAAAAGTTGCAGACAGATCTGACATGGAACCAAGGTGACCTTTGCTAAGGCAAGGTAAAAATGCCCTTACAATAAATTATAAATACCCAACCTACATATATTTGGGGTCAAGGATGTATTTATGTTCTTTTTCACAGAAAGAAAATAAAGCTGGATAAAATGACTACATATACAGTAAAGGAGTACCAGACCTGATGACATCATAGCTGATAATGGCCCAGCATAAAAAACAAAATAAGGGGAGATGCAGGAAGAACCTGTGACCCAGCTTTCCCAGCCCCCACAGAAAGAAATGCCTGATATGAACCCACTGTCTCTGCGGCCCAGACACTGCAGGGTACCATTCTGCCTCCTCAGATTCCGGACAAAGAGACCCTGCTGAGATAATTGCCAAGATGTGTTTCTTGTTTCGGGTAGGTGAATGCAACTCACCTCACCCAGGAACACCACCTGCTCTGAGGAACAGCTGCTTCCAGACTTGGGACACAGACACAGAGGCCCTGCTGAGATGACTTGACCATGGTGACTACAATTTTCTGCAATTTGAATTTTGTTTGCTTTGGAGCTGAGCTACAGACTGAACATGACTGTTTTAATCTTTGGAACACAGAACTGATTTTGACTAAAATACTAAACCTAAGAACTAAGACCTAAGCTTACCCCCCAGGGAAAGAAAGACTCAAAATTAAAAATGACTAAAACCCTTTTCAGTCAAGAAAGGAGGCAAACTAAGGATTTAACGGCTGCTCAGAAACTAAAACTGGTATTTGATAACAGCAATATCATTATACTCTTACTGGAACTGACCTGATGATATTTGTGGTCATTTTCAATTGAATTTTAGGAAGTCTTTAATTTCTGCCTTTATTTCTTTCTTGACCCACTGATGATTCAGGTGAGCATTGTTTAATTTCCATGTATTTGTGGGTTTTCTGGAATTAGTACTGCTGTTGACTTCTATTTTTATACCATGGTGATCTGATAAGGTACATCGGATTATTCCAATTTTTTTTTTTGTATTTGTTGAGGTTTGTTTTGTTACCGAGTATGTAGTCAATTTTTGAGAAGGTTCCATGAGGTGCTGAGAAGAAGGTATATTCTTTTCTGTTTGGACGGAATATCCTGCAGATGTCTGTTAAGTCCATTTGAGTCATAATATCTGTTAGTTCTCTTATTTCTCTGTTCATTTTTTGTCTGACTGACCTGTCCAGTGGTGAGAGGGGAGTGTTGAAGTCTCCTACTATTAGTGTGTTGGGTTTAATGTATGATTCAAGCTTTCTAAGTGTTTCTTTCACATATGAGGGTGCCCTTGTATTTGGGGCATAGATGTTCAGTATTGAAATTTCCTCTTGATGGATTTTTCCTGTGACTAAGATAAAATGACCTTCTTTGTCTCTTTTGACTGATTTTAGTTTGAAGTCTATTTTGTTAGATATTAGGATAGCTACACCCGCTGGTTTCTTAGGTCCATTTGATTGGTATATTTTTCCCAACCCTTTACTCTGAGATGATGTCTGTCTTTGAGGTTGAGATATGTTTCTTGTATGCAGAAGAAGAGTGGATTCTGTTTTCGTATCCAATCTGTTAGCCTGTGCCTTTTTATAGGTGAGTTAAGTCCATTTACATTAAGGGATATTAATGACCAGTGATTGCTATCACCTGTTAATTTAGTTTTCATTGTTGGTGATATTAATTTGTGTGTTTTTCTCTTCTTTGGGATTTGGTGCTATGAGACCATCAATTGTCTGTGTTTTTGTTGGTATAGCCAACTTCCTTGGGTTGGAGTTTTCCTTTTAGTATTTTGTGTAGGGCTCGGTTTGTGGCTAGGTATTGGTGAAATCTAGATTTGTCATGGAATATCTTGTTTTGTTCTTCTATGGTGACAGTTTTGCTGGGTATAGTAGTCTGCGCTGGCATTCATGGTCTCTTAATATCTGCATAATGCTTGACCAAAACCTTTTGGCTTTCATTGTCTCCAAAGAGAAGTCAGGTGTAATTCTGATAGGTCTGCCTTTATATGTTATTTGTCCTTTTTCCTTTGCAGCTCTTAATATTCTTTCTTTACTCTATATGTTTAGTGTTTTGCTTATTATGTGGTGAGAGGACTTTTTATTTGGATCCGGTCTATTTGGTGTTCTGTAAGCTTCTTGTATATTCACAGGCATATCTTTCCTTAAGTTGGGAAAGTTTTCTTCTATGATTTTTTTAAATATATTTTCTGCGCTTTCGAGTGAAATTCTTCTTCTATACCTATTATTCTTAGATTTGGCCTTTTCATGGTGTCCCATATTTCCTGGATATTCTGGGTTAAGTTCTTGTTAGATTTAAGGTTTTCTTTAGCTGAGTCTATTTCCTCTATAATATCTTCAGTGCTTGAGATTCTCTCTTCCTTCTCTTGTATTCTGCTGTTCATGCTTGCGTTTGTGGTTCCTGATCATTTTCTCATGGTTTCTGTTTCTATAATTCCGTTTTCTTTATTGCCTCTATTTCAGTTTTCAAGTCCTGAATAGTTTCTTTCATATGTTTGATTTCTTTTTCTTGGTTTTCTTTAAGTGATTTGCTGATGTCTTCCAATTTTTTGTTTGTCTTTTCTTCCATTTCTTAATTTCTCATTTCCTCTTTTAGAGTTTCAAATATTCTCTTGAAGTTATCTTTTTTATCATTTTCTTCTGGTTCATCCATATTTGGTTGTTCAGGTCTTGCTGCTTTAGGTTTTAAAGGTGTTGTGTTGCTCTTTGCGGTGTTGCATGTGATCTTACCTTTTCTACTCATCTTTTCCTCTAATAGGTGTGGTTGGGGTCATCTGAGATTCTGTTGAATAATCTTCTAGGTGCCAGTGAATCCAAAGCTCAGATGGTTGTTCCCTGTGTCACAGTTCTAGTTACCCCATTGGTTACTCCTGTGCTTTGCTCTGCTCCCTTGGAGTTTACTGTCTCAGGACTACTTTGGCCTAGGTTGCCAGCTTTGCCTTGTTTCTGTAGATCCTGATCTGGAATCCCTCCTGAAGAAGTCCCTGGGTTGGAGTTGGACCTGGAAAAGTTTCTGGCTCTGGTAGACAATGTCCCTGAAAATGATCCCATGAGATGGCCCCCATAGGTTCATAAACTTGAATATTTAGTCATCAGGGAGTGCAGTATTTGAGAAGGATTAGGAGGTGTGGCCTTGTTTGAGGAAGTGTGATATTGGGAGTGGGCTTTGAGGTTCCAAAAGCCCATGCTAAGCCTTGTATCTCATGCCTGCCATCATGTTCACTGCCGTGATAATGGACTAAGCCTCTGAAACTGTAAGCAAGCCCTCAGTTAAATGCTTTCTTTTGTAAGGGTTGCCATGGTCATGGTGTCCCTTCACAACAACAGAACAGTGAATAAGATGGCATTTAAGGGAGGTATCATGTTAACTTTTATCATCAATAAGTCAGTGAGGGGATGTTTGGAAGTAAAAAAAAATGTGTTACTACCACATGGAATTTACACTATTTTACCAATCGTCTCAACTTAAGTATCTGATAAAATATAATTCAAAACGAATGATGTGTTTCAACATTACTGCAGTTAGTAGTGGCTAGACAAAGAATTCTGCATTTCTCTTATTGACAGGCTCTTACAGTTAGTTTCTGTACTTGTGTTGCTTTCTGTTACCAATAAAACACAGACTGTACTGGCTGGTTCTGTTTGTCAACTTGACACAAGTTAGAACCATCAGAGGAAGGACTCCTAAGAGATCCAGCAGTAAGGCATTTATTTCCTCAATTAATGATCAATGGGGTAGGGCCAGCCCATTGTGGGTGGTGCCATCCCTGGGCTAGTGGTCCTGGGTTCTGTAAGTAAGCAAGCTGAGTAAGCCATGTGAAGTAAGCCAGGAAGCAGCATCCCTCCATAGCCTAGCATCAGCTCCTGCCTGCAGGTTCCAGGCCTGCTTGAGTTCCTGTTCTGACTTCCTCCAATCTTGAAGGATAAGCCAAATTAATCCTTTCCTCCCCAACTTGCTTTTTTGTCATGGTGCTTTATCACAGCAAGAGAAACCCTAACTAAGTAATGTACCAAAGCCAACTTGGGGAGAAGAGAGTTTATTTCACCATAGAAATCCTCACTCGCAGTCCATCACTGAGGGAAATCAGGACCAGGCGCCTAAAAACAGGTACTAAAACAGAGGCCATGGGGGAATGCTGCTTACTGATTTGCTCCCCATGGCTTTTCGGCTACATTTCTTAAGCAGCTCAGGCCCACATTCACCCTCAGTTGAATGGGTCCATCCATGTCAATCAGCAATCAAGAAAATGCCCCACAAACATGCCCCATGCAAATTTGATAATGAAATTTGTGTTTTCCTCATTTCATATATGTCAAGGTGACAACCAAACCTATCTGTGACAGCTTTGGGGAATAAAATACTTACAATTTCTATTCCTCATCAAGAACAAATATTAAGTCTTATAGAAGCTTTTTTTTTTTTGCCAAAGAATTGTCCTCCTCTCTACCTTTTGGGATTTTAAAAAGTAAAGTTATGTCAGTAAAATAAAAAGAAATAGACATTGTTTCTCGGTTGCCTTGGATCTCACCGAGAAACCTAAGACTCCTAGCACTGACTTTCATCAGTATCCGAGCTGAAAGGTTGATGTATTTATTGTTAATTTAAAGACAATTTTGAAGCAAGCTTTATAATTAAATACCGGCCCGGTGGATGGGCTCTGACCAGGTCCATTCCTGGTTTTTCAGAAAAAGTGCTCCCAAGTCATGGTTTGCAATGGCTTAAGTACTTCCCATAATGTCCAGTCAGGGGCAAGCGTACATCCGGATGTACCTCCAGTCTACATCCAATCAGGGGCAACTATATATCATGATGTTTTTCCTGCCTGTGAACTCACATGTGATTGAACACATCCAGTGCAGATGGGTAAAACAAACTTGTTTAGGGGAGTGAGAACAAGTTTATCTCCCATAAACAAAAGCCTCCAGCATTTCAGGAACTGTATGCCCTTTGGCAAGGGGCTTGCAGATTAGAGGCATTTTTTGTTTCATGGATCTTTTAGATGATCCATCTAAAATGTAACTTTCACAGTATCACTAGGATTGAAATATTGCTATTAAAAGGAAGCTGTGTATCTATACCCCAAAGAGGGCAGCATCCTGGTATTATGATCCCTGGTGGATGGGAGACTGTGGTGGGTGGGAGATAGATAGATATGCCATGCAGAGAGACAACTTGGGTATAGCATTTATTTAGTGGGTATTGGGAAGGGTGTAAGGGTAAGGGGGCAATAGAGGAAAGAGAGAGGAGGGGAGGTAGCTTCTTCAGGAGAAGGACAATCAGAGAGAGAAAGAGGTGGAGAGGAGGTAGAAGATCTGCTTGCCTCAGCAGAGAAAGGGAAGATTGGGAGTGGGTGGGGCTTGTCTCTTAAAGGACAGGGTGCCCAGGTGACAGGGCAGGCCAGTAGAGTTATAATTACAACATTTAATCTCCTTTCTCTTATAATAAAAAAGATGAGGAGTTAGGCATGGCAGGTTAAGGGAATGAAGGTGTTGAGTTCTCAAGTCTGCTTCCTGCTTATTTGTGGACATCGGAGTCTTGGGGGACCTGAGAAAGCTGGGATGCCAGTCACAGGGTAGCTGGTTTTCTTCACTCCTGTCCAGGATTTGTAGTGTGGAACACTTCAGTGTCTCTTGGACCTGGTGGGGGTGTTGGCAGAACAGAGGACAAAGATAAGTTTAGGAAGAAAAAATTTTTCTTTAGGTCCTGGTAATTGAGGAAGAGGGTGTCAGGACCAGGGACTTGAGAGGTGGGTGTATCTGACCTGTTTAAGGTAAATCCTTCAATTCGGCTCCCTGGAACTCACAAGAAGTCTTTGAGTTTGTGAAAATATAAGTTTTAGACACATACACTGTATAAACAGCAGCATATTTTGCCAGAATGACTGTGACAGATGTTTTTGTACAATGAAAAGTACCTTTAGAAAATGACCAGAGACAATTTGAAATCTTTGTCTTGCAATAGTGGTAGTACTCTGCCAGAGTTAGATTGATAGCTTATCAGCATTTTATCGATAATGTTAAGACTATGAAAAGAAACATAATGAGAGAGAAAAATTTGGTAACTTGTCCTCAGACCTTTATAACTTGTAGGTGCACACCTTAATAACTTGCCTTAAAACACCTTTATTAGACATGGTAAGAGGTTATGCTGGAATCTGTGAGGTTGCTTTTTAAACTGACAAAACCTCTCAGCTGTCAAACTACTTCAGAGGTCTTTGAGAAGGATAATATTTTGCTTGAGTTATTGATTTAGAAACAGAGAACTTACTCAACTGGCTACCTAGAGCCACTCCTCATGGTCCTCCATGGTTGTTGAGGGCAGGGGCTTTCAGGGATATTTGTTTTCTGTTATAGTGCAGGGCTCACCAGGTTTCAGGAGATCCTGTGGGTTAGGAATCTTTAGGAACACAAGCCTACCTTGCCCTGAGCAACTGGGCCGTTCATTCCAGTTGATTCTGTCTGGAGATCTTAAAGGGTTTATCTATCTTCCTGCTCTGTCACATAGACCGAATTTACACCTCTTTACCTGGCAACCTCCCAAATTACAAAGAAGGAGGAAAATGATATTAACATATCTGACCCTTGCTTTGGATGATGTCAGTTTGTCTCACTATCAAAGGGATAGGCAACCACCTTTTCTGTGTGGCAGGTGCAAATTGTACCTTTCCAGGTCATTCAGAATTTTGACTGCCACACAATGTAGAAATATGGGCCTTCATAATATGGTTCCTATAAAGGACTATGTGGGCCATTTCCCAGAGTTGATAATATGGCCCCTATAAAGGAGTATGTAGGCCATTGCCCAAAGTTGATGGAGAGATGAGAGATGAGATCCAAAAGCAAAATAGTCAAGGCATCACTAAAATAATGCAAGGATTGAGCAGATTGGTCAAGCCATACTAAGGTTTGTCAGAACAGAGGGTGGGGACCAAGACCACTCCACGTGGTCTGAGGGACTACAGTCTGAGAAAAGAAATGAGACAAGATCTCAGCTCCCAGCCATGGGGAATTACCAGAGATGAATGTCAGTGAAAGTTGACTTGGAGAAGGGGACCTTACCATTTAGTTGGGGTAGTATGCAGCAATGAAGCGGGCACAGGAATTTGGAAAGTGGTCCTAGTGCAGGATTCCCATATGCCTCAACCTGACTGCCTGTTGGAGGGCGGGAACACAGAAAGCCTGGCTGAGTCGTACACCAATGTTATGAACCTAGCAGGTTCTCTGGTGGATGGGAGATCACAATGGGTGGGAGACAGTTACTGTAACGATCTGCTCTGTCTCTTTAAGAGACAAGCCACACCCACTCCTCCCCTCCCCATCTCCCTCTTGGAGAGGCAGCTTCTGTCTTTCCTCTCTCTCTCTCTCTCTCTCTCTCTCTCTCTCTCTCTCTCTCTCTCTCCCTCCCTCTCTGCTCTTCTCCCCTTCTCCTTTCCCCCTCCATAACCCACTAAATAAATAACCAACTGCTCTCTACATGGCGTGCCTATCCGTTTATCTCTTGCCCACCATGTGGCTCCCTGCCCAGGACCAATGGCCTTTGGAGACCTGCAGCGTGGTCTCGTGGCATGCCCGTCTTTCTGTCTCTCCTTGTGGCCTGCTGCAGCCACTCGTGGAACTGCACCATCCCTGCCTGGGACTTGCTGCTCTTGGGACCCTCTGTTCTCTGCCTGCTGCTACATGGCCCCCTGCTGCTGCTTGGGGACCTGTAGTGTTTCTGCCACTGCAGCCACTGGGGATCCCGCAGCATTTTTATTTAATCCAATACCTTACCACATGGCCCACTGCCACTGCTCGGGGACCTGTGCCAGTCCCTGTGTTGGACTGGCTGCTCTCGGGACCCACTGCCCACTGCTCCTGCTTGGGACCTGCAGCGTTTCTGCTGCTACAGCCGCCGGGGATAGGGATCCTGCAGCAATTTTACTTTTACTATTACAGTTAGGCCATACAGAGAGAGAGCTTGGGTATAGAGTTTATTTAGTGGGTATTAGGAAGGGTATAAGGGTAAGGGGGTTATGGAGGAAAAAGAGAAAGAGAGAGATAGAGAGGAAGAGGCAGAGGTTGTCTTTTCAGAAGAAGGAAGGACAGAGAGAGAAAGAAGTGAAGAGGAGGTGGGAGATATACTTGCCTCTGAGGGAAGGGGGAGATTGGGAGTGGACAGGGCTTGCTTCTTAAGGAACAGGATACCTAGGTGATGGGGAAGGCCAGAAGAATTATAATGACAACATTTGGCATCCATGTTTTCCTTCCTGGAAGCTGCACACATTGGACCAAATGTTGTTGCTCATTAGTGTAATGGTTAACACTAATCACCAACTTGATAGGATCTTTAACCCCCTAAGAGATAAACCTCTAGCCCTGCTGTGAGGCATTGCATTGGTTATGTTATGCCCAGATCACAGAGTCCTCCACAAACCAACTAGGAGACTGAGTCCTCTATATAAAAGCAAAGAGCCTTATTTTTATTCAAGTTCCAACTTGGACTCTCCATGTGCCCAATGTATTGGTGTGATTGGGGAGCCCTGAGCTCAGTTGGGGTGAGGTTTTTATAAAGGCAAAGGTTGGGATGAGGGATTTCTAAGGTTGAGGACCCCTGATTGGCTGACATTTGTCTAGGGATGTCCTAGTGAAAAGCAATGGGTGTGTGCTGGCAGGTGATTCTATCTACAATGGTTGGAATGTTAGGAATTTCCTTTGGATGGTCTGTTCCTGGGTGGTCTTAGTTTGTAGTCTTGAAAGAAATGAAAGACCCTAACCCCCATCAAGCAGACAATAAGGCCAGTCACAAGGATATCGCTAGGTTTCAAAAGAACAAACTACACCCAGAAGTTCTCTAAAGATAACCCTGGCAAAACATTCTGCGGATTTCCAGAGAGAACAAAGGCCCTGGAAAGCCCCCCCCCCCCGCCTATACTCCCAAGAAGGAGAACAAAGGCCCTGGGCCTGGGAAGCTACCCCCTGTCTACACCCCCTCCCCACGCCTGATCTTTAAAGTAACCAATCATCTACTGCCCCAAGTATTATGCTAATTTTGTGGTATTTGCCTTTAAAAGTTGCTCGCAGTTACTGTTTGGGGCTTCTCTCACCATCTGGCTGAAGGAAGCCCGTTTGCGCAAACGCTCAATAAACACCTCTTGCGCAAACGCTCAATAAACACCTCTTGCTGATTGCATCAACTGGTCTGGTGTTTGGGTCCCTGGGGCACTCTTCCGAGAAGATAGTACCCTGAGTCTGGGGTCTATCATTCTTTCTTGGAGTCAGGTATTGACTTAGGGTAAACTAGGTGAGAGACACAGGCCTCTATTGAGCTTGTCATGGCTGGGGTCCTGTAGGTTAGGTTCCTTGAAGTGGGAAAACCTTCCCTTAAAGGGGACAGCACCCGTCCCAGGGCTGGCATACTAGATTGTATAGAAAGCAGAGAGTGAGCTGGGCATCGCTCTAGGCATCCTGACTGTGGGTACAATTTGACCAGCCCTCTTGGGATCCTTCTGACATGATGAACTGAACCTTCAGGTTGTGAGAGAAAACAAATCCTTTCTCCCTTGAGTCACCTTTGTCAGGACACTTTATAATAGCAAATGGGAAAGTAACTAATGCATCCTCAATAATGATTTTATTTAAGTCACAATAGATAAAGATATACAGACCCATTATACAGACTCAGTAGTGGAGGGACATTTGTGTTGACTGTTTTTGTTGCTCTTATGGGGTTTCTGGGATAGAACTCAGGTCATCTAGCTTGGGGCAAACACTCTCAACTGTTGAACCATCTCTTCAGCTCTTTCTTTCCTTTCTCTACCTCCTCCCCTTCTCTTTCCCTTTCAAAACAACAATCTATCTTTGTATCTGAGTTCTTTTCTCCCCCTGCTTCCTCACTGGAGAACTATCAACACCCAGAGCCCTCTCTTAGTTTTGCAGCCTGGGTCTCTCTCAGCCCAGCCCTGTAGGTAATGTATCTGCTAAGCTGTTTCTTTTAAGGACTTGGCCTGTGAAAACCATTGGTATTTGTACGACTTGAAAAGCTACATTTGCAAATCCTTAAGAGGTGAACTTTACCACTTGGGCTTCTTAGGAAGTTGTTCTAGAACATTGATGTGAGAATTCTAGAACCTCAGAACCCATTATGGATTAAGAAATACTTTAAACCTACTTAGTAAGCTATGAGGGGTTTTACAGACACCATCACGGTTCCATCTTTAGACCCTGTGTTCCCTGGATCGGGTGTGTTATCTCAGAAGCCAATTATTTTTAGCATTGTGTGACAGTTGACATATGGGGAGGACAAATGGGATGCAGATCTTTGATTCAGCAAGTCCAGGCTCTTTGTTCAACTATCTTTCTTCAACTCAGCTTGCATGTTGATTTGCTGTCAGCATCGTGTCACAAGGTCATCCCTTCTTGAGCCTTCAAGCCCTTCTAGCCAACCTCTTGTAGTACCAGTGGGCATCCATTTCCACCCCTTGAAACCCCTGTAGCTTCCATCTCTTTTTAGTCTCAAGGCATATCACACTTAGCTTATTTTTTTTAATCTTTAAAGTTATTTTTCTTTCTCACATGTACATATTGCATGATGACCACTGTCACCCTTACTCTCTCTCACTCCTGTCCATCCTTCTCCCTCCCTATAAATCTCTTTCTCACAATCTTGGATGTGCATTTGTTTCATGACCCAGTGTGATTAACCAGGGCCATCTCTGTGTGATCATGAGTTGTAGTCTGGTGGGCTCAGAAGTAGATATACAACTAAAGGCAATGATTCCCCTCCCTCTCCAGAAACTTGTTGGCTCCTTTTCAGGTTGCAGTATTTGTAATTAAAATTTCTGAATTGATTTTTATTATTTTGGGAATTATGAAATTACACAGGAGCTAACACAAGGTGATTTCTGGCTGAGGTTGTAACTCAGCTTGTCTAGCTTGAGACAAGGTCGGCTTTCAAAGTACAGCTCTCCACACCCACAGATACCACACACACATACATGCATACACACACGCATGCGTACACACATATACACACACACGCATGCACACACATGTGCACATGCAAAGAATGCATCATAAATACGTATTGGTCACATTTAACACAGTTGATTCTGAAATTCATTGTCCCACTTTCCCAAAACCCATCGACCTCCCTGTGCCCTTAGCTCCTTTCTGCTGGTCATCTTATTCTCCTCAGTGTCTCTTTACAGAATGTGTATTCTGTTTCTGGCATGCATCCAAAGGGGAGCAGGGAAGAGAAGGGAGGACGTGGTGCAATGTGGAGTCAGGCAGAGCCAGCGAAGCTCGCGTCTGAGCTAAAATGAGAATGCATGAAGATTCTCATAAAATGGAAGTGGGAAAATTCAAGGAACTGTATCTAAAAAGCTAAGAAGTAATAATGCCCTACTCACATCTCCCAAGTAGGCGAAGGGAGAGAGAAATGCTGAGAACAAACCCATCTCAAGGCCTTGTCACTAAGCCTAGCTCTTAGTGAACCGGGTTCCTGGCTTTGTTGATTGGGAAAGCAAGTAGATACTGTAATTCTGGGAAGTCATGTTGGCAAATGAACTGACTTGAAATGTTAATCCAGGACACTTTTTACTCCTCTGTTCTCACCTAGTTGATTTAATCTTTTGACTTTTAGATGTTTATGAAACTCTCTAGTTAACACAGTTATTATTATAACTTGTTTTCATAAATATAAATATTAAAAGCTTAACTATTTTTGGAGGGTTATAACCTAAACCAAGCTGTCAAGTGTTGCTGATACTACTCCCCTGGACATTTTCTGGCATTGGTAACTGAACTTTTCTGTGGTTCAGTCTCACCACTAGAGGGAGCCACAGAGTTGCTGCCCTTCAGCGGTTTTTTTTTTTTTTTTTAACTATCCCAGAATGCATTGTTGGGATTCAGGAAACGAGCAATCCTGAGGGGCAGGGAAGTGTAAGTCCCAGCTGGTTAAACTAATTCCTTGTTCTGTGTGGGCGGGAGTGTATGGCCGACAGAAAATGCCTCTCCGCCTCGCTACCTTGGTAAGGATGTTCTGAGGTAACTGCTTGGGCTGTTTCAGTTTCTTGTTCTATCTGTGTCTTGGCCTCCTTAGACTTTGAATTCCTCCTCAGTGGCAACGGTTCGATTTCTTCCAATGGGAGCAATGGACAGAGAGCAGAGGAGAATATTTTAGGGTGTCTATGCCCACCTTCACTTCCCTCCCAAATTCTTGTCCTTTTTTTTTCTTCCTCAGAATTGTAACTCACTGAGTCCAATTTTTGCTACCTGCATACTCATGGGATTGGGCCATCTATTGGAGGATTGGTCCACCCACCAGGGACCACAGCCTTAAAGAAAACTGAATCACCCTTAGAAGCCATAAACTGTCCATAGCTCCTCTTATGTGGGGGCTTGAGAACCACTCCCCTTGCACGCTGGGGTGTTGACTGGCTTGGTCTTGAGCAGGCCACTGTGAGTTAGTCCAGGAAGGCAGCACTCCTGGCATGCCTAGAAGATCCTCCCCGACCTCTGAAGGTCTGAGCCTGTGGGGAGAGGTTGATGAAGGCTTCGCATTTGTGCTTAGCTCTCCACTGACTTATTCTCCGTACTTTGGCCAGTTGTGAGTTTCTGCATTTGCCACTGACTTCTGAACACAGAAATTTCTCCAATCTATACCAATTTAGATGGTAGTTTGATACTATGTCCATTTGGCAAAATAATAGTAGGGATTTTTCCTGTTGGGGCCTATGAGTTCCCCAACCATTGGTTCTTGAGCAGATTTATAGTACCACACATGCGTTTTCTCTTGTGAAGTAGACCTGATGTTCAATCAGGAAGTGGTTGGTTACCCCCATAATTTAGGTCACTATTGTTTCCATGGGCACATCTTTCTGTGTGATCATTAGTGTAGCTTTTAGCATTCATAGCTGGGTAAGACAGTTGATGAGTTTTCTTCTCAATCAACCTTCTGGCACTATGAAAGCTAGTCTGGGGAGGAAGTGCCAACTTGATTTCTCAATGCTTGTGTGAATGGGATAGTTCCCTTGATTTCCTTCTCAGTCTGTCTTAAGTGTGTAGGAAAACTACTGATGGTAATTTTGTAACCTGCCACATTGCTGAAAGTATTCATTAGCTCTAGGAGTCTCCTGGTGGAGTCTTTGGTGTCTGTCATGTGTAGAACCATGCCATCTGCAAACAGAAATGCTTTGACAGCTTCCTTTGCTATGTGTGTCCCTCTTATTTCCTTCTCTTGTCCTGTTGCTCTAGCTAAGATATCAAGCACTGTTGAGCAGGAGAGGCAAAAGCAGACACCCACAGCCTTGTCTGGTTCTGTGGGAGTGCTTCAGATTTTCCTCCACTCCCTATGATCCTGGCCATTGGTTTGCCATACTTAGCCTTTATTTTTTTGACGTGTATTTTTTCTATCCCTTGTCTCTCCAGGGTTTGTCATAAAGGGGTGCTGGATTTTGTGAAAGGCCTTTAATGCTCCTAATAAAATGACCGTGTAGTTTCTGTCCTTGGATATATTTATGTAGTAAATTGCCTTTATTGATTTACATATGTTGAACCATCTCTGCATCCCCAGAATGAAGCCACCTAGATCATGGTGAGACTGGCCTATCGTTCTCCTTTTTTGTTGGGTCTTTATCTGGTTTGGGTGTCTGACTTCATAAGAAAGATTTGGAAGTGTTTCTTCCTTTCTTATGTTATGACAATATGGCCCTTGGACACCAACATGGCCCTAGGCGGTAGCCCAGACTACAGCCTTCACACAGCTCTCCGTGGTGATGATAAGAACCACAGACATCAACACAGGCCCCCTTGGCTGCTTCAGGGCTGCAGACAAAGACCTGACCGTTGGCAATAGTCCAGGCCTGGACACCACCTTGGACTCTAGTGGCAAGCAGGCCATTCACATCAGCCTGTCCCTCACCGCTCTCCCCCCTTCAGATCCACCTCTCTCCCCAACCCATGGACCCTTCTGCCTCTCTCTCCCATTTCCCATCCTGTACTCACTCACCATAATGGTGCCCAACCACCTGGTACCAGGGCTCTTGGTTGGGTCACAGGTTGGTGCTTGGTTGAGTCCTCGCCGTAGCCACAGGAATGGCATAGAACTGAAGAAAAGCAGTTTTTTTCTCCTCTCACTTGCCCAAGTCTAGAGACCTCAGGCAGTCTGGGGGTGGGGGCAGGTAGGCATCTGTGTCTTCCACTGACTCAGGCTGGAAAGAATCGGACCAAGCCAGTTCTGGTTGAATGTGCAGCCCCCCCCCCCCAATCAAGAAGTCTGGGCAGTGGGGGAACCATCTGTGTTCTCTGCCAGCTCAGGTCTGGATGGGAGATTTTTAATTACTGCTTCTATCTCATTGGTAGTTTTGTATCTGTTTATTTGTTTTATCTTGGTTTAACTGTGGTAGGTCAAATACATCTAGAAATTCATCCAATTCATTCAGATTTTTCCAATTTAGTGGAATATTTTTTTAAGTATAGTCTCTTGATCCTCTGAATTTCCTGTATGTCTATTGCAGTCTCTCCCATTTCACCCCTAATTATATTAGATGGAATCTTCTCTGTGTCTTTGGTTAACTTGATTAAAGGTATATTAATTTTGTTTATCTTTTCACAAACCCAGGTCTTTGTTTCATTGATTCTTTTTATTTATTTTTTTGTTCATTTCTACTTCATTAATTTCTGTGCTGGTCTTATTTATTTCCATCAGTCTGATGCTTTATTCTTTTTACAGTTCCTTAATGTTTGTCTCCTGCTTGTCTAGTTAATATCTCTGCTTTCTGAAATGTGGCACTTAGTGCTCTAAGCATCCTTCTTAAGACTGCTTTCATTATAACCCACAGTTCCAGGTAACTGTGTTTTCATTTTCATTTAATTCTAGAATTTAAATTTTTTTCTTCTTGGTTTCTTCAAACACCCACTCGTAATTGAGTAGTGTGTTGCTTAATCCACATGAATCTGTGTATTTCCTGTAGTTTCCCATGCTGTTGATTTATAGCTTTATGTCATCATGATTAGGTAGACAGTGAGACATTGTTTCAGTTTTCCAGAATTTGTTGAGACTTGTTTTACATCATAATATATGACTTATTTTAGAAGTTCCATGAGCTGCTGAGAAAATGTCTATTTGTTAGTGTTTGGGGAAAGTGCTATAAAGGTTTCCTAGGTCCATTTCATTTGTCATATCTTTTACTTCTTTCTTCTTGACTCACTTTCTGTATGGATGATCTGTCTAAAGGTGAATGGTGAGTGTTGAAGGCAACACCGTTACTGTGTTGGGGTGAAATCTAGCAATGCTTGCTTTACAAAATTGGATCTTCTTATTCCTTGTGTATATATATTTATAATTATAGTTTCTGCTTGCTGGATTATTCTCTTGATCAGAATGAAGTAACATTATCTATTTAACCTCCCTTTACCTCTCCTGACAAGTTTGGTTTGAAGTCTGTTTTGTCTGATATTAGGACAGTAACTGGTTTCATTTGTTTGGAATATAAACCCTGTGGTAGTGCATATCTTTGATTATAGGTATGTTTCTCAGAGGCAGCAAAATGAATATTCTGTTTTCTTTCCAAACATCTAGTTTGTCTTTCGATAGGTGAACTGAGACCATTGATACTCAGAATTATTATTGAAAGGTGTTGTCTTAGGATTTCTATTGCTGTGATGAAACACCATGACCAAAATTCATTTATTTAGCTTACACTTCCATATTACTGCACATCATGGAAGGAAGTCAGAACAGGAGCTCACACAGAACAGGAGCCTGGAGGCAGGGCCTGATGCCGAAGCCACGGAGGAGTGCTGCGTACTGGCTTGCTTCCCATAGCTTGTTCAGCCTGTTTTCTTATAGAATCCAGGACTACCAACCTATCACTGGCACCACCCACAACGACCTTGGCTGTCCCCCATCAATTACTAATTAAGAAAATAGCCTACCGACTTGCCCTACAGT
Organism: Ondatra zibethicus; assembly: GCA_004026605.1. Taxonomy (NCBI): domain Eukaryota; kingdom Metazoa; phylum Chordata; class Mammalia; order Rodentia; family Cricetidae; genus Ondatra; species Ondatra zibethicus. The sequence continues at coordinate 70,393 of PVIU01006348.1, forward strand.
CTCATCTTAGGGAGACATTTTTAAAATTAAATTCCCTCTTTTTAGATAACTCCAAGTTTGTGTGAAGTTGTCCTAAGACACACATAAGCCAGTACAGATTTGTATTGTTTCCTTAATTTTGTTTATTTTACACTTTTATAGACTTTCTCCATCCTCTTGTTTAATTTGTTTCAACAGTTTTGTTTTCCTCCTTTAGTCTGTCAAATGTGCTTCTTTCGTTTCACACTGAAGTCTTCCTTGCAGTGCCCTCTGTAGGGCTGGCTTGGTCATGAGCTACTGTAGCCTGCTTTTGTCATTCACCTTCAGTCATGATGGTTTCCTTGGGTGGATTAGATTGACAGTTGGGATCTTTCATGTTTGAACTGAAAACTCAGCAGTTACTGTGGTGTCACTGCCTTTGCATGGGAGTTGATTCTTCTCTCGTGCAGTTACTGTGGTGTCACTGCCTTTGCATGGGAGTTGACTCTTCTCTCGTGCAGTTACTGTGGTGTCACTGCCTTTGCATGGGAGTTGACTCTTCTCTCGTGCAGTTTTCAACTTGTTTTCTTTGTTCTGTACACTTAGTGTTTTAACTGTAATGTGATCCTTGGGGTTTCTTTCCTGGTTCTGTCATGCTTTGTGTGCCTCTTGTATCTGGATGGCTGGCCTCCCTCCCCTCCCCTCCCCTCCTCTCCCTCCCCTCCCCTCTTCTTTCTTTCTTTCTTTCTTTCTTTCTTTCTTTCTTTCTTTCTTTCTTTCTTTCTTTCTTTCTTTCTTTCTTGTCAGGATTTCTCTTTGTAACAGTCCTGGAATTCTCTTTGTAGACTAGGCTGACTTAGATCTCATGGAGATCCTCCTGCCTCTCCTTCCCAAATGCTGGGATTAAGGCATTGTGCCACCACACCCAACTCAAATATTCTTAACTTTTATTAATTGTACATGTTTTAGTAGTACAGTATGATATTTGAATGTGTTCATATGTGATGGAATTATTATAATTATCAAGTATGCTATTATCTTGCAGAAATGTAAGTCTTTAGAAATGTAAGTCTTCAGAAGTGCATTAAAAAAAAAAAGAATCAGAGTAGATTCCTCCCATGGGCCACAGTTTAACTGTTAACCCACCTATCATTGATGGTGGTTTTCCTCCATCCTATGCTGTTTGATTCACTAGTTCATTCAAAATATCCTAGAAATAGACAAACCATTTTTTGTTTGCTTGTTGTCTTTTGAGACAAGGTCTCGTTCTGTATATGAAGCTGTCCTGGAACTCAGTACATAGCCTGATCTTGCCTTAAGCTCACAATCCTCCTGTATCTACCTCCTAAGTGCTTAGATTACAGGAATATGCTTGTATGCCTAGCTGTGTTTCTTGAGAACAGCCCTGAGACAGTAATTGTGTGCAGCTGGTGTCTTGTCACAGCTTCAGTGTTAATGTACCTTTTTGCTCCATGTCATCATTCTCTAAGAAGCAAGCTATGTTAAGAACCCTGCAGTCATTTGGGGGACCATGGGACATACTCACTGTTTACATTTTTCAGTCTGTGCAGGACTTGCAAGTATCCAGAGGGGCAGAGTGCAAATCTTGAGAAGACACGGTGGAACAGCACTGCAATCGTGGCTTTTGTAGGGTGTGGTCCCAACTGCCCCTAAGTGGCTCATCTAACAAGCAGGAGCATGGAGTCACAAGGAAGTGTGCCCCACCTCTCCCAGAGCCCAGAATCCAGCTGTGAGTTTATGGAAAATCCTAGGAGCTGGGTGAGTTGTTTAACCATTCTTCCTTTGGACTTTAATTTCGTGGCTTCTCTTGGTGCCTAATTGGGGTGAACTACTGAGATATTTAGTTGACTTCTACTTAGTAAGACAAGGTTATAATGATGTGCATAAGGAAAAGAGAAAATTTATAATTAGAAACATTTAGAGAAGGAGTTGGTCTGGGGGAGGAGAGGAGAGGTGAGGGAGGGGCCGGGAGGAGTGGAGGGAGGGGAAATTGCAGTTGGGATAGAAGGTATGAGAGAAGAATAAAAGTTAAAAAGAAACTTACCCCAAGCTCCCATTTCCAGCAGATGATGCTGTCAGTGCTTGTGTTAGTGCTTGTAAACAGATGGGCACCGACTGGCTTTCAACTCTGCCCTTGCAGTAGGGTTAGAAATGGATATGAGTGGGGTCACAGGAGCCCTGAAGTGTTTTAAGAAAGATGTGCAAGTCTTCTTGTTTAAAAAATAACTTTCTACTAATTTCTTTTCAAAGTCTGAAGATAAGGAAAAAGCAAGGAGGAAACTGATGGACTCAGTACATTTTCTGCTCTGTGCTTTGCTCCGAGAAAAGAGAAGGACTGTAAAGTTACAGAAGGAGCTAACAGAGTAAGAGTTCAGTTTCTCAAATCCCTCCAACCAGTATTTGAGTTAACTCCAATTTCACGAAAGCCTAAATACAAATTCATACTGAAAGTACAGTACTGTGACATGGACTTCAGATACTGGTAGCACAACCTAAACCTTTTTGAATGTCAAAATATTAAATTTAAATAATAATTTTAAAAACAGTAAGAATAATGCCAACTGCATGCTTCTTCATCTACCCTGAATTTTTATTTCTGTGGATTTTTGTCATTCATTTCCTTTATTTTATGCTAAGAATAACTTGATTCAAAATAAAAGGGGGTCAGGTTTGTTTCACATGAATTTTCACATTTGATAATTACTAAAAAAGAAAAAACATACTGCAATTATATTACACAAAAAATTATTATGTTATTAAATTTTTTATTGTTTAAGATATCATATATACACATTATAGATTTTGATTCAATCCATCTCCCTATCCCTCCCCTCCAGTTTCTCCCTGTTCCTCTCTCATCACTTTTTCCTCCAAACTTTCTGTGCTTTTTTTTTTTAATAGACATGCCAAGTCTCTTAGTGATACTTGTATGAGAATTGGTGTAGGATCATCTACTGGAGTATGACTAGCCTTTTAAGGACTGTATCCTTAAAGAAAACTGATTCTCCCTTCCCCTGTAGCCATTAATTACCAATAGCTCCTATCTAGGAGGGGAAGTTTGGAAGCCCCAGTGCTGAGAGAGTTTTATGTCAACTTGACACAAGCTAGAGTCATCTGAGAAGAGGGAACCTCAGTTAAGAAAATGCCTCCATAAGATCAGGCTGTGGTCAAACTTGTAGGAATTTTTCTTAATTAGTGATTGATGGGGGGCCCCAGCCCATTGTGAGTGGGGCCGCCCCTGCACTGGTGGTGTTGAGCTCTATAAGATAGCAGACTGAGCAATCCATAGGGAGCAAGTCAGTGAGCAGCACCCTCCATGGGCTCTGCATCAGGTTCCTGCCCTGTTCCTGTACTGGCTTCTGTTAGTGACAGACTGAAATGTGGACACGTAAGCCAACTGAACCCTTTCCTCCCCTACTTTCTTTTGGTCATGGTGCTCATCACAGCAATAGAACACTAAGTGGGACGGCTCCTTCTCCCATTCCTGCTGGGATTTTGACTGGCTTGATCATGTGCAAGTCTTGTGCATGTAGTCATGTGCTGCAGTCCTGCTGTCTCCAGAAAATGCTGTTTTGCTGCACGCAGATGTGCACTACTTGTGGCTCTTGCCGTCTTTTCTTTCTCTCCTGCAATGGTCCCTGAGCCTTGAGAGGAGAGAGTGTGGTATATGTGTCCCAGGTAGAGCTTAGAACTCACAGTTCTTATTCTCTGTACGTCACTGTATTAATCACCATCTACTGCAGAAAGAAGTTTCCCTGATGAGCACTAGGAGACACATTAATCTATGGGTACGCAGATAAGAATGTAGAGGGAATTGTGTCACTATGTCCATTTAGCATATTAATAGTACTCAGTTTTCCCCTAGGGCCCGTGACCTAGCTAGCCATAAATTTGGGACCAGTTAACAAAAGCAGGCCTGAGTTTGGTCTTGTGGTGTAGGATTTCAGTCCAAACAGAAAGTGCTTCATTACTGCCATACTGTTGTAGCAGGTGAACAGTTCACACCAGGCCAGCCATGATTGGAGCTCACAGGATTCACAGTTGGGTGAGACCGCTGCGTATTCCTGGTAGCATGCATAGACTTTTCCAGCCAGTAAGTAAGAAGTATCTGTGTGAATTGCTACCAGCTTGATTTCTCCCTGAAATAGGAAACAGATAGGTGGTGTCTTCAGCAATAGTCTTTCTGTCGGTTCTGGAGGCTAACTAAGAACAATGGCAACAGTCTGCAGTGTTGTTTTTTGAAATAATCAACATTTCAAAAATAGGTAACCCATCCTGGCATTGGGTTTTACTCAATAAATAGTCTATGGTATCTGGGAGAGGCATTCTTCCCTCTTACAGGGTAACTCCATTTAAATTTCTTTTATGTATGTATATGCATATTTTATGATGTTTCTATGGTAGTAGATTTTCACTTGCCATTTTCAAGATCTATAGTTTAGTTATCCCTCCCAACATTCCCTCCTCTACCCTGCCTTCCATCCCCAACTCCATTTAACCTTTTCTATTTCATTTTCCCCTTTCTTTGCTTCATATTCCATGTGCTTTATTCTCTTTCTCTTGAAACCTAACACCCACAGCTCTTGACTAGTGTCCTGCCTTCTGTGGGTGCTCCCAGGGTAAACACACGTATCTACAGAGACAAAGCCAGCATCCATGTGTAAGGGAGAGCACGCAGCATTGGTTTCTCTGGCTCTGGGTCTGGGTCACCTCACTCAGAATGGGTATGTCCAATTCCATTTCCCCAAAGTTTTCATTTTCCTTTATGGCTGAATGAAATTTCCCTGTATCTAGGTACCATGCTTTCATATGTGCTCCTGAGATGATGGGCATCCAGGCCTTTTCCATGTTCTAGCTCTTGTGCAAAGAGCAGACATGGACATGGATGAGCATGTATCTTTTGGGACTATGCTCAGGGTCATTTCTAGCATTTTGAAGAATATCCACCTTGATTTCCGTTGTGGCTGTACAGGTCTGCCCTTCTAGCAGCATAAACTGTTATTCACAACAGTTTCCTTCTCCACATTCATACCAGCATTTGTTGTTTTTCTTTCCTGCCTTTTAAAAAACAAACAAACAAACAAAACCCCCAAAATCTTAGTCTTTCTGACTTGGGTAAAATGAAATCTCACAGTAGTTTTGATGTTCATTTCCGTGATAACTAAAAATACTTACCATGCAAGGTAGATTTCTCAGCCATTTGTATTTCTTCTTTGAATCTCTGTGCTCATTCTATCTTAGTTACTGTTCTATTGCTCTGACACCGTGACTAGGGCAACCCTCATAAAGGAAAACATTTAGTTAGAGACTTGCTCACTGTTTCAGAGGTGAAGTCCATTATTATCGTGGCAGGGAGCATCACCATGGTGATGGAGTATTAGCTGAGAACTACATCTAAATCTGTAAGAGGGGGTGGGGAGCAGGAGAGAGAGAGGAGAGAGGAGAGACTGGGCCAGGCTTGGGCTTTTGAAACCCCAAAGCCTACCCCTAGTGAAATACTTCTTCCAACAATGCCACACCTAATAATCTTTCTCAAATAGTGCTACTCCCTGGTGACTAAACATTCAAATATATGAGTTTATGGCGATCATTCTCATTCAGACAACCACATTATACTCTCTGGCCCTCATAGACATAGCCATATCACAGTGCAAAATGCATCTAGTCCAACTTCAAAAGTTCCCATAGTCTTTTCAGTCTCTCTCGCTTGGCCCCTTAGCTTGATTGTTTGCTTCTGCTTTCTGTGGTTGCTGGTTTCATGCTGTTTTTCATTGAGTCATTTGTTTTCTTGGTGTTCGTTTTTTTTGTTGTTGTTGTTGTTCTGTTCTTTGTATATTCTGAATAGCTAGTAAATTTCCCCCACTATGTAGGCTGCCTCTTTACTTGCTGGTAGTGTTCTCTGCTATACAGGAGTTTTTAGTTTCACAGGGTTTCATTTATTAATTGTTGATCTTAATGCCTTGCACTATTGGAGTCCGGCTCAGAAAGTGCTTCCCTGTACCAATGAGTTCAAGAATATTCTCCCACTTTCTCTCTCTGCTTTGTATGCCTGTGTATCATATGGGTGCCTGCTATCCTTGGAGGCCAGAAGAGGGCATCGGATTCTCTGGGACTGGAATTACAGACAGTTGTGAGCTCCATGTTGGTGCTAAGAATTGAACCCAGGTCCTTTAGAAGGCAGGCAGTGCTCTCAATCACTAAGCCATCTCTCTAGTCCTGGAATGTTAATTTTGTAACCTGCCACATTGCTGAAAGTATTCATTAGCTCTAGGAGTCTCCTGGTGGAGTCTTTGGTGTCTGTCATGTGTAGAACCATGCCATCTGCAAACAGAAATGCTTTGACAGCTTCCTTTGCTATGTGTGTCCCTCTTATTTCCTTCTCTTGTCCTGCTGCTCTAGCTAAGATGTCAAGCACTGTTGAGCAGGAGAGGCAAAAGCAGCCACCCGCAGCCTTGTCTTCTTCTGTGGGGTGCTTCAGGTTTCCTCCACTCCCTGTGGCCCTGGCCATTGCTTTGCCATACTTAGCTTTTATTATGTTGGAATTATGTTTTCTCCATCCCCATTCTTTTCAGGGTATCAGGAAGGGATGCTGTATTTTGCCAAAGACCCTTTTCAGCATCCATTGACATGATCATGTGATTTCTGTCCATGAGTCCATGTGTGTGGAAGATTACGTGTCTTGAGTGCTCCAATTTGCCCACCTTCTGTTCCCACTGCTTTCCAGCTTTCTACAGGCTCCATGTGGCTGCTGAGGCTTCCTTTGGGTTCTTGTTTGACGTATTGAGTTTTCCATTTCCAACATCCTTTTAGTTTGGGCTCTCCATCAGTTCTCTTTGCTTAATTCTGTTTTGTGTTGGGCTTGACATACGCATTTCATTCATTTCTTTATTTTTGTTTCTTGAAGTATGTTTATATCTTTTTTGAGTTGTTTGAACATAGTTATAGTAATTCTTTTATCTGAAAGTTCTTCCACGCTGTTCTCATTGGGGTCCATTATTATAGGATTAGCAACTTACAGAGCAGATGTGTCTTGGAATTTTCTCTAGTTTCTCCTTTGGGGATGTTACTCTATATCTGTATTGGTTGGTTGAGTGTGAGCTTGGGCCTGAGGTGATGGTCTGGGGATGGCTTACCCTGTCAATGTGGGAGCTAGGGGACCTAAATTTTATCCCCAGAAGCCACTATGAAATTAAGTACTGAGTCCTGGAAGTCATTGTCTGACCTTCCACAATAAATATAATATTAATTTTTTTCAAGACAGGGTTTCTCTGTAGTTTTAGAGTCTGTCCTGGAACTAGCTCTTGTACACCAGGCTGACTTCAAACTCACAGAGATTCACCTGCCTCTGCCTCCCGAGTGCTGGGAATAAAGGCGTGCGCCACCACTGCCCAGCTAATATTTAAAACCTTTAAAGAATCTCAGATTTATTTTTCTAAAAAAAGACACTTAATTGTAATTCTGTGTGGTATGGGAATTAGAAGAAAAGGGGTACACATGTGTACATGTGGGTGCAGATACTCTCTCAAGTGTTTTCAGTCTGCACTTGGCCTTGCTGAGAGAACTTAGAGATATGGAAGGCTGAACTGTACATTGGACCATGTACACAAAAGCTCACGTATGACCTAACCCCACACATGGCTGCTGTTATACCTACTCTTTGAGTATTTGAGTTTGTTTGCTGAGTGTAATCAGTATTTTCCTCCTACTTAACTGTTTCTGTACATGTTTTTTATTTCATGTGTTCAGTCAGTATTGTGTTAGCAGAGATATGTAGTTTTTAAAAAGTCCATTTTTTTAACTCATTCTTTCTCTGTGGACTTCCTCCATCCCAAACCTTTCTGTCTTACTTTCCCTCTCTGTAGAAACTTCAAGGACTTCTTCTGTTTGTCTTAAACTCGAGGTGTTCTTGGTGCTTTGAGCTTTGTGCTGTGACTGTGCTTAGAGTGTGGCTTATAAACACAGCCTCCAGCACTGCTCTGTGTCACCCAGCTGCCCGATGTGTGCTTAGAGTGTGGTGATGTGGGAGCCCCCTCTGTGTGCTGTGATTACCATTATGAATAAAGAAACTGCTTTGGACCTATAGCAAGGCAGATCTTAGGTAGGCAGGGAAAGCTAGGCTGAATGCTGGGAAAAAGGAAGGGCAGAGTCAGGGAGATGCCATGAAGCAGCCTCCAGAGATAGACATGCTGGCACTTTAGCCAGTAAGCCACTGCCATGTGGCGATACACAGATTAATGGAGATGGGTTAAATAAAGATGTAAGAGTTAGGCAATAAGAAGCTAGAGCTAATAGGCCAAACACGAATGCCGTAAAACAATCCCACACCAATTCAGAATTAGGATAATAAAAGGGTTATTTATTTAAGGGGAAAACTTAGAGATCACCGTCCTAAACAACAGTCCTTTGAGCTCAAACAGGAACAGAGTCCAGCAGCCAGAATGGGAGCTGGAAGCAAGAGAAGGTGGGTGCATGGTGCCTGCTGCTTTTTAAACTATAAGAGACCACGCCCAAGTGGGCTGGTGTCTTAAAGGCTATTGGCTGAAGGAGCATACTGTGCTCCCACAGCACCTCCCCTTTTTGTTTAAATAAGAGAGTTCCAAACCCAATACAAAACTATATACACGAGGAACAGATATCAAGTATAATTAGAATTACAACCAGCATAAACAATATTAAGCAAGGAACATATGCTAAATGTTTTAATAAACATTCTATCCTATGGAGTCTAAGTCTTATATAGGAAATGGCTTGGCTAGATCATAAGAGTACAGTAACTATGACTATCTAATCTTCAACCCCATTGAAGGCCGGAGAAGGGAGATAATATTACTTGAGCAGGCAGGAAGTGACGTACAATTAAGTAGCTTCCAAAATGAGCAATATGTGATGAAGACAATTAGCTACCTGAGTAATCACCCAAAGTGTCATTTTGCAACTTTGGCTAAGGCCTAGTGTAACTGACAGACCATTTTCAGAGGCAGGAAATTTTTCAAAACTATTTTACCCTGTCTTGGCAAGATTTGACAGTCCTGCTTACCCATTTCTGGATACTATGTAACTTGTCAGTGGTTGAAGCATTGTCAGTTCCTTGCCCAAAGGCCAATTTTGCCACGAAGAAAACAAACACCAAGTAGAGTGTCTTTGGTGCTCAACATTCTCTCAGGACTAGATTGGTGCTTTCCAAAGCAATCATGTCTCATGTCAACAGAACCCTAAATTATTTAAATGCCATGTTCCACAGATCCTTGAAGTGGTTGAAGAATATCTATCTAGACAGAATATCATCTCTATGTATCTAAAGAACCTAATTGATCTGACTGTATGTACAACAAACATGAACAACTATTGACCTATAATAATTAATACCTGTATAACTTAAAGACTAAAACTTCATGTAAGAATATTAAATAATCTGTAAACAAATGTGCAACAAATGAGGACAGTGACCTCAAAATGTAAACAATCTATAAGTATCTTGATCAGAGGTAGGAGTAATATATAATGCATTATGAAAATATACCCTAAAAGTTGTATCAATATACAAAATGTCCTAAGCCGAGGTAGAAACATGCATATATACAATCTAACAAAATAACTTTGTATATATGTACAAATAATGTAAACAAAAGTAACAAATATATTTGAATATGTATCAGTATACAAAACTATACCAAAGTAAATTATTCATAAATAATAGCTCACAAATATTCACTCTATTACCCACTATTACTATCTCCCCCCCTTTTTTTAAACAAATGTAGTTTTCACCCCAACCCTCTATCTAGTACAAGTAATAATCAACAACCCCTAAAGAGTGTTCCCAACCCTCTGGACAAATTTTTTTTGGGAAAGGGGGCATCGTCTTCTAGAATTGCTTCCCACTGTCATGGGGACAGTGTTCTCTTAATGGGATCCTGCAAAAATTAAGTGGCGGTTAAGTTCCAAAATTACTGTCTAGTATTGTTGCAAACAATTTCCAAGCAGTCAATAGGTCTTTTTTTCTTCAAAGTTCTCATTTGGAGTTCTGGCCAGAATATGAGAAGGTGCACCATTTCAGCAGTTGGTACCCAAAATGGTCTTATAGTAGCGCTGTCTACATCATGATGTCATCTTAACTGGGTGGAGTGGTTGCTGTGGGGCCCCATCTTCTTCCTGGAAACTTCAAAGATTACTGGAGGAAAAGGATCTGTAGGAAAATCTATTGTTCATCATGGAAAATTTAAACATCATTCATATAAACATACATACAATGAAGAATATGATATAGACAAAATAGGCATGGGGAAAGTAAAATTTTTTGTAAAGTCTTTCTTCTGTCCCATACCAGATGGCTACCAATGTGATACAGAAATTCTGAATGTACCTTTTAACAACAAGCTTGGATTTAGAGAAGTACAGAGTCATTATCCAACTCCAAACCAGCTGAATATATTAATATATATTAATATTAACTATATATTAATATGTTCATATATATGAGTGTGTGTGCATGTGTGCATGTATAAATGTAAGTGTAAACAGTACTTTGATTCACAAACCATATTTTGTTTTCTAGATGCTCCTTAGTGGATAGTTATTTTTTCTTCTGTCAGCATTCAAACATCCAGGGGCTCTTGAATTTTTGATGATGTGTAATTTTCCTGCAAAGATAAGAGCAGAACACTGCTCCAACCCTATATGGCTTTCCTTACCACCCATATGGTTGTCACCATTGTGGATGAGCTGTCATTTCTCTGTTTCAATAGGTTTTTCCTTTTCAAAATGAATCTTTATTAATTTTGATGGTATCCATAATTTTTCTCCTGTGGAAACAAGAACAAAACCCCTTCCCCAACATAGCACATCTCCTGGTTTCCATTGTGAGGTCAACACATCCTTGAAATGCACTGGTTGATTCAATTCAGAAGTTCTTTCCATTATCCATTGCCTCTCTACTGCTGTTGTTCCTTACTCATTAGTGTTAAGAAAATTCAAGGTTAATAAAGCATTATGCAATCTATTTCTGGGGGTATTTTCTATCTCTTTCTGTTTGTTCAGCATATCCTGTATAGTACGATTTGACCTTTCTATAACTGCCTGACCTATAGGATTATTTGGTATACCTGTAATGTGCTTTATATTATAATAAGCAAAAAACCATTTCATTTTCTTAGATATATATACTGGACAATTGTCTGTCTTTATTTGTGCAGGAATCCCCATGACGGCCATAACTTCTAATAAATGTGTACTTACTGAATCAGCCTTTTCTGAGCTCAAGGCAGTTGCCCATTGAAAACCTGAATACATGTCTATGGTGTGGTGTACATATTTTAATTTACCAAATTCCGTAAAGTGGAACACATCCATCTGCCAGATTTCATTCCTTTGAGAACCCTTAGGGTTACTCCCTACAGGCAACGGTGTTTGATTATAGAAGGAGCAAGTAGGACACCCCTTTATAATCTCCTTAGCTTGTTGCCATGTAATAGAAAACTCTTTCTTTAAACCTTTGTTATTGACATGATGTTTTTTATGAAATTCAGAGGCCTGCAACACACTTCCAATCAATAATTGATCAATTTCTGCATTACCTTGTGCTAGAGGACCTGGCAGACCTGTATGGGATTGGATGTGTGTTATGTATATAGGACAAAGCCAATTCCTGATTATGTCTTCCACGTGGAGGAACAATGAAGTCAATTTTGTATCATCTGGTATAAATTCAGCAGTTTCAATATATAAGACAACTCTTTCTGCATATTGTGAATCAGTAACTATATTAAGAGGTTCTTTAAAATTGCTTAGTACCATAAGAATAGCATATAATTCTGCCTTCTGGACAGAATTATAAGGGTTTTGTTCCACCTTACTTAACTCTTCTGATTTGTAACCTGCCTTCCCTGTTTTATTTGCATCAGTATAAAATGTATGGGCTCCAGTTATTGGAGTATCATGTACAATTCAGGGAAGAATCCAAGAAGTTCTCTTTATAAGGTTAAGTCTATCACTTTTGGGATAATTGCTATTAATTTCTCCCAAAAAATTAGCACAAGCCCTTTGCCAGAGTTAATTGTCTTCCAATAACTTTTTTATTTCATCAGCAGTAAAAAGCACTATAATCTCTGCTGGGTCTATACCTGCTAATTGATGAAGTCTCAGTTTACCTTTTATAATTAATTCAGAGACTTTTTCTACATAAATTTTTAATTCTTTACTTGGTTTATGTGGTAAAAAGATCCATTCTAAGATAATATCATCCCTCAGCATTAAAATTCCTGTAGGAGATATTCTGGAAGGCAATATGACTAGAATACAATTAAGATTTGGATTCACCTTATCCACATGTGCCTCCTGTAATTTCTCTTCAACAATCATCAATTCCTTTTTCACTTCAGCTGTTAATTCTCTGGGACTATTCAAGTCTTTATCACCATCTAAAGTTTTGTTTAACTGAATTATTAGATCAGATGTTATCCCAACAGCTGGTCATAGACTGGACATGTCTCCCAATAATCTTTCAAAGTCATTAAGAGTCTGTAACCAGTCTCTCCTAATTTGTGCCTTTTGTGTTCTAATTTTCTGTAAGCCTATTCTGGAACCTAGGTAATTAACAGAATCTCCTTTTTGAATCTTTTCAGAAGCAATTTGTAATCCCCATTTAGGCAAGACTTTCTTTACTTCTTCAAACATCCTTTCTAAAATATCTGTATTTGAATCAGATAACAAAATGTCATCCATGTAATGGTAGATTATTGACTTAGAAAATTGCTTACATATTATTTTCAATGGCTGGCTGACAAAGTATTGACACAGGGTGGGGCTATTGAGCATTTTCTGTGGGAGGATAGTCCATTGTTATTTTCTAGTACGCTCAGAATTATTATAAGTAGGCACTGTGAAGGCAAACTTTTCTCTATCCTTTTCTTATAAAGGTATAGTGAAGAAACAATCCTTTAAATCAATAACTATGAGAGGCCATCCCTTTGGTAACAGAGAAATTGAGGGCCCATAGGCTGAATAATCTTGTTGATAGCCCTTAGATCTGTCACCATTCTCCATTTTCCAGATTTCTTTTTAACAAAAAAAATACATGAGAATTCCAAGGGCTAGTAGATTCTTCTATATGTTGAGCATCTATTTGCTCTTGTACCAGCTCTTCTAAAGCCTTCAACTTTTCCTCAGCTAGAGGCCACTGCTTAACCCATACTGTTTTCTCAGTTAACCATTTTAAAGGTAGGGCTGTTGATACCTCTGAAGGTTTATGAATTGCTTTGTTTTCTTGTACAACCCAAATGGCTGGTGTCCATTGTCTGTATATCTTCTAATATTTTCCTCAGAAACATAAGTTTTTGGGGCTTCAGAATTGTTAATCTGGGTATTCCATTCCATCACGACCCCACAAATTCACTGCAATATTGGCTATATATGGCCTTAGTCTTCCTATTTGCCCTTCAGGCCCTATGCATTCAACCCATTTCATGCTTTGTTTTATCCAGGATATGGCTCCAATTCCCAGGAACTGAACATCTACCTCTTGAAGAGGCCAATTCGGATGCCCAGATTCTGGAGTAATGATACTTACATTCACACCCATGTCTAGTAAGCCTTCAATAAAAATGCCATTTCTACACACTCTTAGCTTTGGTCTTTGATCATTTATATAAGTCTGCCAAAATATATGTTTCCTCTGTCCTACTGGAGCTTTGACTCATCCTCCACATTTAATCTATCATTCAGACCAGTATTGCATTTTACAGCAGGCATTGGATTTTTAAATTTTTCTGGAGAGACACATTCTCTACAGTAACTGGGAATGACTGGGTCACATTCATCATGGGGGTCCTGCCAGAGGCCCCCCATGGCATTTTCCAATGGTATTGGGTTGCCTTGTCTGTCTTTCATTGACCTACATTCATTGGTCCAATGTCGACCTTTGCCACACCTCCTACATATACCTGAAGGCTGAGTCTTCCTATTTCTGTTATTCCCAGAGGAGGCATTATTCCTAGGAATCTGTTGTGTACAATCCTTCTCAGATGTCCCATTCTACCACAATTAAAACATGTAGTATTCTGATTTCTTCTCTTACCATTGGAGATTGCTTCTCCTTACCCATGCTTCAGTACAATATTCAAGTGTCTCGACATTCATTGTATGCAATATCCATTCATCCATGGGTGCTGATCTGATCTTTTTTTTATTTATAGTTATTACTGGTTAAAACTTATTTTTTTAAATTTTTTTATTTTTCCATTAAAAAATTTACACTTCCTCCCCTTCTCCCACTCCCCTCCCACTTCCCCTGCTGATCTGATCTTAAAGGCCTAAGGATCCATTTGCACTCAATGTTGGCATTCTCATAAGCCAAAGATTCAATTATTATACATCTAGCTTCTCGGTCTGTTACCCCTATTTGTACAGCCCTAGTTAGATTTTGCAAAAAGTTACTAAAAGGTTCTCTCTGACCCTGTTTAACCCTAAGGTATGATTCAGCTCTCTTTCATAGTTCCTGAATCCTGTCCCAAGCTTTTAAAGCTGCTCTGGTACATACCGACAGGGCGTGGTCATCATAAAGAGCTTGGTCCTGAGGATCAGAGTAAAGTCCTTCACCTAGAAGTTGATCTAGGAAAATCTCAAGTCCTTTTGCCTTTTCTTGTTGCTCTAAAATTCTTGCTTCCTCTTTTAAAAAGCGTCTCCAAAGCAATTGTGGTCCACTTTCTAGGACTGCTGAGATTAACTGAGCCCAATCTTGAGGCGTGGCTTTGCTACTGAAAGCCCACTTTTTGACCATTTCCCTAACAAAGGACGAATGTAGTCTGTAAGCTACAATTGCTTGTTTAATTTCTTTTAGATCAGTCATACATATGGGCTCCCATGTATATTCCTTGACAACCTTAGGGTACTTGGAGCCAGATACTTTTTCTGATGTTATTACTGGAAAGGCAGGCAGAACTTTGGGGAAGCTATCCCAGAGATTTTTACATACCAACAAGGTTAAATTTTGCCTTTTTATCTTTTGTTCCTGGTCATCAAATTTGATAATTTCCTCAATCTTTTCAAATCTGTTTACCACTGCATTTTGTAATGTCTGGATCTCCTGTCCAGTGTTCTACTCTGATGCCCTCATTGAGGACTCCAAGGTATGAAGTCTGTCCAGTAGAGATTATGGCTCATCCTTGGACATAATCTTTATAGCATGCATTTTACCTTCCTAGAGAGACATTCTATCAGTCAATCTGTCATACCCCTTTGACAGAGTCCGATTAATGCACTCAACAGTACAAATTCTCTCAAATAATGTTTCAGCACCCACTGTCATTGATTGGGCTTTATGTGACAAATCAGCTGTTTTCTTCTCCAGAGTGCTGAATCTTCCTTTAAATAAATTATCAGTCTGTACCATTTCCAAAAGTATCTCAGTTGACCGAGTTTTGTTAGTTAAATTGGTTGTATCCTTCTTCAGATTTCCAACCTCTCTTTTGAGATGATAAAAGATAAAGTAAATAGAAATATTGTAACTGTAATTCTTGTTTGATGCCTGTTTTGTTATATGTAATTTTACTATGTTAAAGTTAAAACCTTCCTTTTCATTCAAACAGAAAAGGGGAGGTGATGTGGATGTCCCCTCTGTGTGCTGTGATTACCATTAATGAAAAAAAAAACTGCTTTGGACCTATAGCAGGGCAGAACTTAGGTAGGCAGGGGAACACTGGGAAAAAGAAAGGGCAGAGTCAGGGAGATGCCATGGCGCTGCTGTTGGAGATAGAGTTGCTGGAACTTTAGCTGGTAAGCCACTGCCACGTGGTGATACACAGATTAATGGAGATGGGTTATATTAAGATGTAAGAGTTAGCCAGTAAGAAGCTGGAGCTAATGGGCCAAGCAGTGATTTAAATAATATAGTTTTTGTGTGATTATTTCTGGTCTAAGCTAGCCAGGCAGCTGGGAACCAACAAGCAACCCTTCTTACTACAGTGTGGCTTATAAACACAGCCTCCAGCACTGCTGTGCTGCCCAGCCACCCTGATATTTTCTTATGTGTGCTTTCTTTTCTTCCTATAGAACATATTCTATAGTTAGCAAAGCATATTTTTATGGATATTTTGAAAACATTATATAGAAGTGCACTTATCTTCTTCACTTTAGCTACTGACTTCTGGGTTATAACTAATGGTTAATATTAAGCTAATATTCTATGCTAACATACATATAAAATTCTATATGTAGCTATACTATTAACCATTTTTCTGCTGTGCATATCAATGTCAAGTGGACTCAAGCTAAGAGGAGGGAATCTCAACTGAAGAAAGCCTCCACAACATCCAGCTGTAGCAGACTAGCCTGTAGGGCATTTTCTTAAGATTTCTTAGATTTATGGCCCAGTCCATTGTGAGTGGTCACCCCTATGTTGGTGGTCCCAGATTCTATAAGAAGGCAGACTGAACAGGCCAGCAGGAGCAAGCCAGTAAGTAGCGTTTCTCCATTGCCTCTGCATCAACTTCTGCGGTAATGATCTGTCTTCATTACATCTGCCTCCAGGTTCCTGCCTCATTAGGCTTCCTGTCTTGACTTCCTGGCTTTCACTGATTGACAATGATTCAAAATACACATGCAGAATAAATCTTTTCCCACCCAAGTTGCTTTTGGTCAGTGTTTCATCACAATAGTAACCTAACTAAGACATCAATTATCTAAGAGTATAATGTAATCCAAATGATTTCAAGTAAAGTCACTTTGAGACAGGATTGTGGTTTACAGATGTTCCCTCCATACAATAGGGAATAATATTTATTTAAACAAGTATCTGGTGTTTACTTGCTAAAAAAAAACTCCCCTCCTTTGCCTTCTTACAGTATAAAGAAGATCTTGAATATGCCTCCAAAGAAAGGACATGGTTGTGATGGCAGAAGACAGAGTTTTCGTGAGGTTTCAAAAGTCAGTCATGTTGAAGTGAACACTCCAGTTGCCATGGTAAGACTTGAGGTAATCTGTAACCATTTGTGGGGTCAAAATCACTTAATCTTGAAAAAAATAAATGTCTGAAAACTTCTGACAGCCAATGAAGACTGAGCTTCTAGTACTACTGAGGAGCACACAGCTGCTGGTATTACATACATGTTATCAGGGAAACACATGTCTTTTTTTTCCTTATTAGAAAGGAACAGGACTGATTTTCTTGTCTTTAAAACTGGCTTCTGGATAAAGCTAAGCAGCATACCATGACACTGCTAAGATTCACAAGTAGGAAGTCAGGCTTTCTTATAACATTTTTATTGGATCATAGTTAACATTCCATGAAATGTAACCCTTAAATTACCAGAATTAATAGTGGTTAGTGAATACATAAATAAACAATACTCACCTTCTATAATCCCTAATTTGAGGTGAAATTCTGGAGACATACTGGCTTCACTGTAAGAATTTACACAGGAGGGTGCTGTGCAAAACCTTCCAAATACCTGTAGAGAACTTTCCTGGGCTTCTGTGCTTCTTATCAGCATTGTTGGCTGATGTTTAATCAGCCTGGTCTCAGTGTTTTCCAGCTCTTCTTTAAGGAACACTAACTTCTGTGGTAGAAGTGGCTCTGTTTCTGAGTCTTTTTCAAGCCAATTTTTTCCCTTTTATATTACTAAATTTAGTGGCTTCAGACATGTATTTCCTTTCGAATCTGTGGTTTGGGAAACTCTGGAGAGCTGGCTGTCTCTGCCTCTCAGCAGAGGTTGGAACAGCTTTGTGCCTAGGGTGCTGGAGCAATCTCTTGTAGCTGGGTTTGGAGGCCCAAAGAGGCCAAAGGTCAGAGGGTTTGGGACTTGTTTCTTGTCCTTTCAAGGTTATTGTGCTTCTAACTCAAACAAAGGTCCCACCTAGTTGTAAATCAGAGAGTTCTGCTCTGCGAAGGCTTTTGTCAACAGGTGTGGCTCATTGACAGACCTTGTGCTCCTGAAATAGGGAAGTAGTTGGTTCCTACCTAAAACAAAAGTCTAAGGATCCAACTAAATTCCAGTTCCCTTTATAGAAATAACTTGGGATTCCACCCAGGGAGTAGTTTGCCTATGGAGTGTCCAGGGCCTGAGTCTAGGACATGAGCTAGGAATGTAGCCGTGAGTTTCAGTTTGTATGTTAATGCAGTCTTTTGTTCTACTCCTACCTTTTGGGGTCAGGGGTATATTAACCAGATTTAATTAAACACGGGCGAATTTTCAGTATTCATTGAAGAATTCCCTCCCGATACTATCCTGCATATTTCTGCGTTTTATTATCTTTCATTCGCATTTTTGTATTCTTTACTGTATTTCTAAATTCCCACTCCTCCACTCTGGAGAAAGGTATTTTTGTCAAGATTGGCCCCGACAGCTGGGTGGCTGGAGATGCTGCATTATTCGAGGATGCCTCTTTCTCTGTCCTAGACTGAAAGGTCATGTGGAGTGGCAGCTGGAACCTCTCCCCACCTAATGTTGAAAGTTATCCTTCTCTGTGGAATGACCATGAAAGGATGGCTGCCTAAAGCCAGTGTACTCTGCTCTACATCTGCCGTGGCTTACACCTCCCACTTGATCTCAGTACCTGTCACTATTCAGTTGTCATGACTTCATGATATCTTGAAGCCTAAGGTCTTATCAGTATTATCAGGTCCAGATGGGGCTCTGTTTCTTGGGATGTGGTACTAGGGTAATATTTTTTGAAACAACTTCTATGTGGAGACTTCAGAGCTCAGCTGTCATCACCCACACACTATATTCTGCTAACCTATCACACCCTTCCTATCTCACAGAAATGGGAGACACATAAGAGGCACTGCCAACATGAGACTTCAGTGAAAAAAAAATCAGCCCTCAGTTTGGGGATGATTCTCCAGGTCTCTTTGCTGAATCCTCTAGGGCACTTTCTTTTCCTTTTTATTTTCCCCCAGAAAGAGAAATTACCTAATGTTTATATCTGAGTACAGACAGCTTCTAACATCCAGAGGCCTCGTTCATTTTTACTGCTCTCTCTCTTCTCTTACACACATACACATATGTGTGTGTGTTATGTTCAATTATACACATATGTATATATGTACAACTGAAACTGTTTTAGTTGCCATTAACCCAAGTAAATGAGCAGTATTTTGTTACTTCACTTCTTTCAGGAAATTGAGTCTCCCTGAGTTTTATTGGGATTCATGACACTGTAAAAACCACTTTTGCAAATATCTCTGAGATAAAGCCTCTCACTTTGGAATGCTTGGGACACTGTACCCCAGCAATGCCTCTAAGACTTTTGTAGCCCTCTGGTTTATCAAGGAACTTCAGTACCAGTTTCCATGTTTCTGAAGTCTCAGCATGTAGTCATAGTCATGATCGTGGCTGGGTCTTCACACCGTATGTTCTCAACAGTCTGGATTTGATATTGTTTCACAAGAAAATTATTTTAGAGTTATGTGATGATTTGACTTGTGTGGAGGTTACAAATGGGAAGCAAGTATTTGGAGCCAGTGTATGCTGGCTCCTTTATGTTTCATCTCTCCTTGCTGCTCACATCAGCTCCACTTCTGGCTGCCCTTGGCTGGGTCCCTGGTCTGCCAGACTTTATTTTCCCACTGACCTTGAACCCCTTATCATTTCTGCTTTTTCTAGGCACAGAGACTGCCACACTCATACCTTGTTTTTTTTTTTTAAAATAGATGAATAAGTTCATTTATTTATTTTACATCCTGTCTACAGCTTCCCCTCCCTCCTTTCCCCTCCTCTCATCCACTTTTGTCCCCCCCACAAATCTACTCACCCTGTGTTTTTGTTTAGGAAAAGGCAGGTCTTCATGAGTATCAACAAAACATGGCATGTCAAGTTGTAGTAAGATTAAGTTCCTCCCCATGTATTTAAGGCTGGGCAAGGCAACCTGGCATGAAGAGTATGGTCCCAAAAGCCTGTTAAGGGTTGCAGCCAACCCCCGTTCCCACTGTTAAGAGTCTCACAAGAGGACCAAGCTACACAGCTGTAACATATATGTAGAGAACCTAGGTCATTCCCATGCAGGCTCCCTGGTTGTTGGTTCAGTCTCTGTGAGCCCTGATGAACCCAGGTAAGTTGATTCTGTGGGTTTTCTTGAGGTGTCCTTGACCCCTCTGGCTCCTACAATCCTTTCTTCTCATGTTCTGCAGGATTTACAGAGCTCTGCCTAGTGTTTGGCTATGAGTCTGCATCTGTTTCCATCAGTTGCTGGATGAAGCCTCTCTAATGGCAGTTGGGTTAGGTACCCATCTGGTTACAAGAGATGATCAGTTTAGGTTACATATCTGCTATTATTAGGAGTCTAAGCTGGGGTCTTCCTTGTGGATTCCTGGGAGATTCCCTTGCACCATGTTTTTACATGACCCTGAAATGATCCCCCTTTCCAATCATCTCTTTCAGTACTCTTCCCCTCTGCACCAAACCCCCACAACCTGCTGATCATGTTCCCTTCCATACTCACCCTCAGTCCACTCACAAAATTTCTTATATTTCCCCTTCCCAGGGAGATCTAGGTGTTTATACATGAACCCTCCTTCTTACCTAGCTCTCTGAGGCTATGGATTGTAGCATGGTTATCCTTTATTTTACAGTTAGTATCTACTTAAGAGTGAGTACATACTATGTTTGTCTTTCTCGGTCTGGATTACCTCACTCAGGATGATTTTTTTTCTAGTTCCATTCATTTACCTTCAAATTTCCTTGTGCCCTTGTTTTAACAGCTGAGTAGTACTCTATTGTGTAAATGTACCAGATTTTATTTATCCATTCCTTGGTTGAGGGGCATCTTGGTTGTTTCCAGGTTCTGGCTATTATGAATAATGCTACTACAAACATAGTTGATCAGGTGTCCTTGAGGTATGATTCAGCATCCTTTAGATATATGTTCAAGATTGGTATAGCTGGGTGATGTATGCTGTGAATATGTTTTATTTCCATTGGTTGATTAAGAAGCTGCTTTTGGCCAATGGTTTAACAGAGTAAAGCCAGGCTGAAAGAGATATATATAGAGAGAGAGTAGGTGGAGTCAGAGAGAAGCCATATAGCTGCCTGCAGGAGACAGACGCTTCCACCAGAGCCCATTGGAACTTTGCTGGTAAGCCACAGCCATGTGGCAATACATAGATTAATAGAAATGGGTTAATTTAAGATATGAGTTAGCCAGAAATACACTTAAGCTATTGGCCAAACAGTATTGCAATTAATATAGATTTCTGTGTGATTATTTCAGAAGTCTAGGTGGCTGGGAAAAGAACAAGCAGCCTCCAACACCAGATTGATTCCCAGTTGTAATAACGCATGCATTACTCTCTACGGTACAGTTCACGCTACTGTACCATTCATGAGCTGGGCAAGGGCCTGGAAATTAAAGGAACACACAAGAGACTTGGGTCATTCGTGAGGAGATAATGGTGAATGCCATTTATTCACGCTTAGGAAAAACCTTAAATACCTAGCTGCTGCCCAGTGGAACTCCCCCCAGGCAGGTGGGAAATTGCCAAGCCCAAGATGGAGTAAACAATGGCTCTATAGCTAACCACCAGGGGTGGGGCAGAGGGAGCACAGGAGCAAACAGGATGTTCAGCCAGAAATTGCAACAAGATGTCTGGTCAGAAACTGTCCTCAAGATGAACCCCAAGAGGAGGGGTAGACCCATGGGCCCTACAGTTCTCCCTTTTATATAAATTACATGACAAGGCCTGTCTTGGGTGGCATTGGACATCAGCCAATACCCCTTACCTCTCATGGGAAAGTGTCCAGATCAAAACACATTTCCTGTCTTAGATTGGGGCAGCTCCCCCCCTTCAAAACCTTTCCTGTCATTGGCTCACTAGTCACCCATCACCAAGTTCAGCCAGATCTGTGCTGAAAAATCCTCCGGGGCAATAGCTAAGAGGACTTGTCAGTGGCGACTTTGACCTTACCTTGCCTTTGGCTCTGGCATCATGGAAACATGAAGATGATGTTCCCGCACACATAAGCACTCCTAAGGAGGCTGTGCCTGCTCAGTCCTTAATGAGTCTGCCCGCAAATTGCCTGCAAATCTTTAAGTAGGATCTCAGCGCTGGTGGGAGGAACCCTGGTATTGTTAACGACAATAATCTCAAGAACCAATTTGTAAATTGTGCACTCTAGGGTCCGTGAATAGCAGCATTAAGCATTTTCACTGTTGCCTATTAAGTTGTAGCCTTAGCAGTGGTCTTGAACCAAAATCAATTGCAAAAGTAACTGCAATATTTCTTTGTGAATATAGCTATTAATATCATTTTGAGTGGCCAAGGCATTTGCAACCTGCCCCGATAAGGTGTCCATTGTGCTAGCAGAAGCAACTGACTGACTAGTGACAACTCCAGCAACCATAGCCGCTGTGGCAGCCACAGCAATGGCGGCCATTATGGCTGTTTTAAAGCCAAAATCTCTTCTTGCTCAATGCAGAATGAATTGATTATTATTGGATGTGTTGACAGGTAGAGGAACAATCCTTGGCACTCAGACCACTACAGCCAGCTCCTCAGGACCCCAGCAACTCTTCAGTTGACAAACCTGCTCAGAACATTTTAAAACTCCAGAAATATTAGCAGGATGATAAAGTACATTTTTTTTTGCTGAATGGGAATTAAGAGTCTAGGGGGAGGCAGTAATGCACTCAGCCCAAAGTATGGAAGGACTCCAATCATAACTCAAGATGCCAGGCCAGCAGTGACTGATTGGAGCTGGGCAAATTCTGCTAACAGAAGTATCTACAACTGAGGAATTTTCCAAATTCTTGTGATAATATTTTGTGTGGTATCCAAAGACACAGCAGGTTTACCTGTGCTAAAATTGGTAGATAAGAAATAGGGCCACACAGGGCTATCCAATCCCACCGGCATCAGAAACAGAGGATTCTTTACCAGGGTCCACCTGATCTCTTGGCTCTGTCCTGTCCTCAGGCTCCTGGACAGGACAATTCACAGCAGGCACCAGGCGCTCAGGTACCCATACTGGACTGTCAGCATCCTGCGGGAAAACACAAACAGCCCCTCTTCCCCACACCAGTACAGGATCTGGACCACACCAGGTGCCATCTGCTAGATTCTTCCATTTGACATGAGGCATCCTGGAAGAAACTGGCCGCCAATGCTGGTCAGCAGTGGTATGAGATTGAGCATCAACAGTCAAAAAATTTAAAATGTATAAAATAAAAGATAAATGGTCTCTGGGGGTGGAACCATATTCCCCCTTTTATGTTTTGTGCAAATAGGCTTTGAGCGTACCATGCACACACTCCATTATAGCTTGTCCTTGAGGATTATAAGGTATTCCTGTTTTATGAGAAGTAGAGAACTCAGAGCAAAATTTAGCAAAGCCAATGCTGGTGTAGGCTGGCCCATTGTCAGTTTTTACAGTTTTTGGAACTCCCATGTAGGTGAAAGCCTAGAGATAGTGACTTTTAACATCTCGTAATTTTTCTCCTATATGGGCTGAGGCAAAAATAAAATGAGAATATGTATCCATGGTTACGTGAACGTATTGCATATGCCCAAAAGAAGGGACATGGGTAACATCCATTTGCCATATGTAATTAGGAGCAAGCCCATGAGGATTAACTCCCAAATGAGGAATAGCTAAAACTTCTGTGCACAGAGAGCATTTTTTTTAAACAATATCAGTGGCCTGCTCTTGAGATATACTTATACCTTATTGGGGCAATAACCCGGCCACAAACATTTGGCAGATGACAAGACTATTAGCCATTTCTTGGGGTAATGTTACCCATTGGTAGCCTCTGTATGGTTCTTTGAAATTTATAGACGGTATACTGAAAGCAAATTTATCAGAATCTTTTGGATGCAATGGAATAGTGAAAAAACAATCTTTCAGGTCAATAAGTAAAAGGTGGTATCCTGCAGGAATACCCACAGGCTGAGGCAGCCCAGGTTGAGTTGTCCCCATAATTTCCATACAATCGTTTACTGCTCTAAGATCTTGCAGCAGCCTCCATTTACCAGACTTTTTCTTAATAACAAAGGCAGGAGTATTCCAGGAAAAAGTGGCTGGCACTATGCATCCTGCCTCTAGCTGTTCCTGGACCAGTGTATGAGCAGCCTGTAATTTTTCCTTACTTAGGGGCCATTGCTCTATCCACACAGGTTTTTCAGTTTTCCAGTTTATGGGAATGCTTTCTGGCTGCTCTGCAATGGCCCCTAAGAAAAATTTCTCAGCCCTGCACACTGTCCAGATGACTGTTGTATTATTTTCTTGTCTGCTAAAATTTGCGGCTCTCCCTGCAGATTTTGCCCAACCCCTGCCCAGGGACAAAGCCCTGGTCTATTAACATGTGCTGCATAGGTTCAGTGGTCAGAACTGCTCCCATAGCTTGCAAAACATCTCTTCCCCACAAATTGAGAGGAGAGTGTTTCAGGACAAATGGTTTAAAAATGCCCTTATGGCCTTCTTCATCCTCCCAATCTAAATATTGGGTACTGAACTCTGGAGAACTGGCCATTCCTACCCCTCTAATGCCATAGAGGCCAGCTGTAGAGGCCAGGCTGCAGGCCATTGTTTTTTAGCAATCACAGAATTATCAGCCCCTGTATCTGGAAGGCCTTTGAACCTTTTCCCTAATGTAAGTATGAGGTGGTTCTCTAAACTAGAAACCCAAAAAGCACCAGGGAATCCCATGAAGCCAAACCCCTTGTCCCCTCGTTCTTGTTTAAAGAATGGATTAGTAGAGTGAAACATGGGCAAAAGCACTAGTTGAACTATTCTCGCTCCTTGAAGGATGACAAGGACTCCTGCCCTAGCTTCAATCATAATTTTAATTTCTCCAGTATAATCAGAGTCTATAATTCCTGGTAAAATTTTAATTCCTTTAAGTGCTGAACTACTTCTACCCAAAACTATACGTACTGAACCCTCTGGAATAGGTCCAAATACTCCAGTCCCCAAGGCCTGCACACCCATTTGTGGGGTCAATACTGCCCAGACGGAGGTACAGAGGTCTAGTCCTGCACTTCCTGGGGTGCCTCAGACAAGGTTGTAGACAGGTGTTTCTTTGAGGAATGAATCTGATGGGAACAGCCAGTCTCATTGCCCTGTACTCTTGTGTTTTGGGGACACAGGGCAGGCTCCTCCTCCCATTTCCCTACACGGGAATAGGATTTCCTTGAATGTCAGTTTTAGAGTGACACTCATTAGCCCAATGGGCCCCCTTTTGACATTTTGGGCAAACACCTGGATTTCCCCTGGATTACCCACAGGGCAATTCCCTTTAAACTGTCCTGTTTGCCACATTGAAAACAAGTCCTTGATCTGCCTCCATCTTGACTCCTCCTAAGGGCAGAAGCTGTCCCATCACAGGAGTATCATCAACGTCCGTGCATAACCGGATATAGTCATTTAAACTATTTCTATAGGACATTTAGCCTCCTGACAGTATTTGTTAGCATTCTCATAGGCCAATTGCTTTATGACAGGCATGGCTGTGTCCACATCCCCAAAAATGTGACCTCCCAGCTGTAACAGACTGTCAACAAACTCAGGATAAGGTTCTGTGGGTCCTTGAAGGACCCCTGCTCCTTTTTAGGTAGAGCTTTCCAGGCTTTAACAGCCATGGCAGCTATCCGAGCATAAGCAGCAGGGTCATAAGTAATCTGTGCTGCTAAGCCTGCACACTGCCCTGACCAGTTAACAGGTCAAGGTTACCTGGGGGAACCCCCCTCCGTGGTGTCCACGCAATCCTATCCACAACAAACAATCTCCTCTCCAAAGAAAGGCTCTGCAAAGCTGCCTTTCTTCTTTTTCTAATTTGTTTTTTAGCAGTACAATCTCCCTTTCTAAAGTTTCTTCTTCCTCTTTTATGTCCCTTTTAGTACTTTTAACTTCCTGCTCCTCAAAACTCTTAATAGACTTCACAGATTCTTCAACCTGAATCTCCTCAAAGGTTTTTGCCAAATTTTCTAATTGCTTTTTTTACTTTTACCTGCTTCCAATCAGAAATATTAAAGCCCCCTGCTTGTAGAAACCAGGGATTAAACTCTCTCAAAAAATTAGGCAATAAACTACCTCAAACAAAAGAAAACTATCTAAAGAACTCTTGTGTTGTCTTAGTTTTAATACCAGTGCCTTGTCTCTCTAAAAGAACTATCAATTGCCCTGTCAATTGGGCCCTCAATATACTGAATTACTAGCACCCATTTTCAATTCACCCTCACCACCAATTTCTTTTTTCTTTTTTTGATTAATGCATTTTAATTGATTTTTATTGAGCTCTACATTTTTTCTCTGCTCCCCTCCCTGCTTCTCCCCTCCCCACTTCAACCCTCTCCCAATTTACTCAGGAGATCTTGTCTTTTTCAATTTTCTACTTCCCATGTAGATTAAATCTATGTAAATCTCAGTGTCCTCATTGTTGTCTAAGTTCTCTGTGATTGTGTTTTGTAGGCTGGTTTTCTTTGATTTATGTTTAAAAACCACCTATGAGTGAGTACATGTGATAGTTGTCTTTCTGTGTCTGAGTTACTTCACTCATAATAATGTTTTCTAGCTCCATCCATTTTCCTGCAAAATTGAAGATGTCATTATTTTTTTCTGCTGTGTAGTACTCCATTGTGTAAATGTACCACATTTTCCTTATCCATTCTTTGGTCGAGGGGAATTTAGGTTGTTTTCAGGTTCTGGCTATGACAAACAGAGCTGCTATGAACATAGTTGAGCACATGTCCTTGTGGCACGATTGAGCATCCTTTGGATATATACCTAAAAGTGTTATTACTGGGTCTTGAGGAAGGTTGTTTTGTAATTTTCTGAGAAATCGCCACACTGACATCCAGAGGGGTTGTACCAGCTTGCATTCCCACCAGCAATGCAGAAGTGTTTCCTTTTCCTCACAACCTCTCCAGCATAAGTTGTCATCAGTGTTTTGGATCTTAGCCATTCTTACAGGTGTAAGATGGAATCTCAGAGTTGTTTTGATTTGCATTTCTTTGATGACTAAAGATGTTGAACATTTCCTTAAGTGTCTTTCAGCCATTTTAGATTCCTCTGTTGAGAGTTCTCTGTTTGGGTCTGTACTCCATTTTTTTATTGGATTATGTGTTCTTTTGGTGTCCAATTTCTTGAGTTCTTTGTATATTTGGAGATCAGACCTGTGTCTGATGTGGGGTTAATGAAGATTTCTTCCCATTCTGTAGGCTGTCATTTTGTCTTGTTGACCATGTCCTTTGCTTTACAGAAGCTTTTCAGTTTCAGGAGGTCTCATTTATTAATTGTTTCTCTCAGTGTCTATGCTGCTGGGGTCATATTTAGGAAGTGTTCTCCAGTGCCAATGCATTCAAGTGTATTTCCCACTTTCTCTTCTATAAGGTTCAGTGTGGCTGGCTTTATGTTGAAGTCTTTGATCCATTTGGACTTGAATTTTGTGCATTCACCATCAATTTCTTACCTGCTGGCCAGCCTTTCAAGGGTGGTATCTCAAGGGTCCCCTACTTCTTGATCTCGCTGATGGGCCTTCAACTGTAACTCCTGTGTTACTTTCTAGGGTACAGTTCACGCTACTGTACCATTTGCAAGCAAGACAAGGGCCTGGAGATTAAAAGAGACATGGGTCATTCGTGAGGAGATAATGCTGAATGCCGTTTATTCAAGCTTAGGAAAAACCTTATATACCTAGCTGCTGCACAATGGAATTCCCCCCAGGCAGGTGGGAAATTAGCAAGTCCAAGATGGAGTAAACAAAGGCCCTATAGCTAACCACCAGGAGTGGGGCAGAGGGAACACAGGAACAAACAGGATGTTTAGCCAGAAATTGCAACAAGATGTCTGGCCAAAAACTGTTCTCAAGATGAACCCCAAGAGGAGGGGTAGACCTGTGGGCCCTACACCCAGTTTTCTGAGAACTGCCACATGGACTTCCAAAGTAGCTGTACAAGTTTGCAGTCCCACCAGCAGTGGAGGGCGCTTTCCTCTTCAACATGAGCTGACACTTGTGGTTTTGATGCTGGCCATTCTGGCAGGTGTAAGATGGTACCTCAGAGTCCTTTTGATTTGCATTTCCCTGATGACTAAGGATGTTGAACCTCTTCTTAAGTGTTTCTCAGCCATTTGAGGTTCTTTTGTGGAGAATTCTCTGTTTAGATCTGTACCCCATTTTTAATTGGATTATTTGGTTTGTTGATATCTAGTTTCTTGAGTTCCAGCCCTCTGTTGGATGTGGGATTGGGGAAGATCTTTTCCCATTCTGTAGGCATTGTTTTGTCCTATTGATGGTGTCCTTTGCCTGACAGAAACTATAATTTCATGAGGTCCTATATGACTTTTTTCCCAGTTTCTCTTCTGTTAGGTTCAGTGTATCTGGATTTATGCTGGGGTCTTGAGTCGTGTGCAGGGTCTGGATTTATGCTGGGGTCTTGAGTCGTGTGCAGGGTCTGGATTTATGCTGGGGTCTTGAGTCGTGTGCAGGGTCTGGATTTATGCTGGGGTCTTGAGTCGTGTGCAGGGTCTGGATTTATGCTGGGGTCTTGAGTCGTGTGCAGGGTCTGGATTTATGCTGGGGTCTTGAGTCATGTGCAGGGTGGTAGATATGGGTCTATTCTCACTCTTCTACTTGCCAACTCTAGTTATTCCAGCACCATTTGTTGAAGATGCTTTCTTTTTTTTTCATTGTATAATTTTGCCTTCTTTGTTGAAAATCAGGCGTCTATAGGTGTGTAGATTTACCCCTGGGTCTTTGATTCAATTCTGTTGATCAGTGTGTCTGTTTTTATGCCAATACCATGTGTTTTTTATTACTATAGGTCTGTAGAGAGTTTGAAATTAGGGATGGTGATACCTCTGGAAGTTCTTTTATTGTCATACCTTGTTCTTAAGTTACATTGTTCACTATTAAAAATTTAAAAATCTCTAGCTCCTTCTTAATGTTTGTATTATCATGTTACACATATACTAACACAAATGTAAATTGGAGCTGAGGATGTAGAATGGATGAGAGCTAGCTTACCTAACATGTGCCAGCACCTGCTTCCAAACCACAGCAAGAAGGTGAATCTAAATTGTTTATGTTATTTTTAATTTATTTTATTTTAAAGAATTATGTGTATGACTGAATGTAGATATGTGCATGTGAGTGATGATACCCTCTGAGACCAGAAGAGAGCATTGTATCCTT
Organism: Ondatra zibethicus; assembly: GCA_004026605.1. Lineage (NCBI taxonomy): Eukaryota > Metazoa > Chordata > Mammalia > Rodentia > Cricetidae > Ondatra > Ondatra zibethicus. The sequence goes on from PVIU01006348.1 coordinate 99,490, forward strand.
TAGAATCAAAGTTACAGGAGGTTGTGAGCTGCGTACCAAGCACTGGGAACCAAACTTGGTCCTCCAGAATAGCAAAAGTGCTCTTAACCCCCAGCCATCCCTCCAACCCCTATAAATATAAACCCTATAATAGTTGTTGCTGACTTCACGTATTCAAAATGGCAGCCTCCTTTCTCATGCACTGAAATTGTTCTCTGAGTTACTAATGCAAAGCTAGAGCATTAAACTCAGAACAGGTCATTGGATTTGGATTTTAAATAACACACCACTTTCGTTTGTTTTAGGGAGAAGCAGCAGCAAAAGAAAACTTAGTGTGTGTTCAAGAGAATCCAGGCGCTACAGTCCTAACTCCGATGGAATTAGAAATGAAAGAGCTCAAATCCGCCCTCTCTGAAGTACACGCCCAAGAACACTTGGTTAAGAAGGATCTGGAGGCCCTGAAGCAGCTCTACCGAGGCGAGCTAGAGTACATAGATGGCATGTCACTGGAGTTGTGTATGTGAGTGGGGAAGAGCCACAGCAAGCCAAGCCCATGCCTCTCCACAAAAGCACAGTGCTCAGTGAGCCCTGCTCACAAGATCTGTGAACTGTGAAAGCTGTCCAGACAGTGCAGTTCTGGAATAATTGTTAATAAATGAGCCTCCTTTAAAATGTTAGTCCAGGACAGTTTTTATTTCTCCATTTTTCATTACATATGGCATATCTTATTTTTCTATTCTCATAGAGTTGATTTAATCAATTTTATCTTTAATTGTTTATGCAAATCTCTAAGTGACAGTTTGTATTGTTAAGTTGTATAGGTTAATTTTCAGAGTTTTCATAAATATAGACATCAAAGGTTTAACTATTTTTGGAAGATCATAACCTGAACCCATACCTTCAATTGCTGCTGATACTACTACTCTGGGTACATTCTGGCATTGGTAATTTAACGTTCCTCTGATTTTCATTGTTATCACTAGAGGGAGTCTGCAGAGTGGCTACCATTTGTAGCCTGTACCCCAGACTGCATTGTTGGGATGCAGGAAAGGACCAACACAGAACTGAAGGCAAGCAGAAATCCCAGTATGGTTAGCCTTGGTAAGGATGCACTAATAGCCCAAGAACTTCTTTAGACCTCAACTTCATGTTGCTGTTTTTTAATTATTCCTGAGACCCAAACACTTCCAGCCTGTGAGTGGGTGAACAGATGAAGAAAACTGATACTGATTATTTTCCTTGGGGGTTTCAAAAACATCCACAGATGAGTTTAATAAACACAAATATTCTTGCCTGGTTTTCCATTTTAGTTCTATCAAGTTTATGTATTTAAGGAGTAAAAATAATGCATTAATAAGTTATACCTAATGAAATGCCTACTATAAGCAAATGCACACACCTTCCTCTTACATAGTTACCTTCTAAGTACAAATATTTTCTTTTTTATTACTAAGTTAGTTCTTTGGCAACTTTGAAGATACATGCATATAAGCCATTCTGGGTACTCTATCCATCCACTCTCCCGTATCTTCCTCTTACCCCTATCAACCTCCTTTCTTCCCTACTTGCCTCTTTCTCTGAATCATAACTTTTGGTTTTGTTTTGTGGCCCATTTAGTGTGACCATTGGACTGGAATCCATTGGAACCTGGTGTCATGAATGGATAGACAATTGAAGACAATGACCGCCCATTTCCCTACGCCTATCAATAGCAAATAGTTCAGCAGTGAGGGGTGGGGCCCCTGCACCTCTCCGGTATCTGGCATTCATGCTTGGCTGTTGCTGGTCCCATTCTTGTGCAGACCCATTATGGGTGCCTGCAGTTATTGAGAGCCCATGACTACAGTGGTTGACCAGCACAGAAGACAGCATTTCAGAGCCGTTCTTCTGGCCTTCTCTTTTGCAGTGGTCCCCAGGCTGTGGAGAGAGATGACTTAAATGCTGTGTTTAGGACTGAGCACTTAACCATTGCTTCCTGTCAGCACTGTAGGAACAGTGTTTTCAGTGGCCTCTGAAAGGTCTTTGCAGAACCTTTCATAGGCTGCATGGTTCCTCCTGATATGGTCCACTCTGTTTCTTTCTGGAACCTCCTCAGAAATATATAGGCCTCTTTAGAGTGATTTTAAACCTACAGTTGTTTACAATAAGTATGTTCTGAAAGTTTTTTTTTTTTTTTTTTTTTTTTTTTTTTTTTTTTTTTTTTTTTTTTTTTTTTTTTTTTTTTTTTTTTTTTTTTTTTTTTTTTTAGTGTTGAGACATTACTCAATGAGATGCTTCAAATCTTACTACAATTCAAATCTGTTCCTTTAGGGGAAAATAAGATGCTCAGTTTCTGCTCTTTGCAACTTAACAGCTCTATCGAGCAAAATCGAAGGCAAAGCAACCCTCAAAGACCCCATGAAGCATGGGTCTGAACTATACTGCTCCAACAGAGTCCAGCCTTCAGCTCTCTCCCACCAAAATGTTTGTAAGAGTTTGGGAGTCGGTGAAATTTTCCTGCCAAGAGAAAACCCCTGATGACATCAACTTCAAATTCACCACAACTGGGGTGAAGAGGGGCCATCCTTGAGTGGTCTTAGTATTTTTCCTCTAGGTTTCAGCTTTATGATTCTTTTTTTTTTTTAAATAAGATTGTCTTTACAATTACATTATGCATAAGAATTAAGTGCCATGTTCCCTTTGATTATATTTACAGGCAAGACGTTAGAACAGAACAGACAACTATGAATTCTCCTTTTTAGCAGTCATTGCTGTGCATTTGTTCTCAAATTCAGTAGAGACACCAAAATTTCCTTAATGATTTTTCTAATGTTGAATTTTTATACTTTTTTGTCTCTTTTTAAAATTTATTTTTAAAACAATCTTTTCTCCTTTTACATACCAATCCCAGTTCCTTTTCCCTATAATATTGTTATTTATGTATTTGATTTTATTGAGCTATACATTTTTCTCTGCTCCTCTCCCTTCCTATCCCCTCCCCTTAAACCCTCTCTTATGGTCCCTATGCTCCTAATTTACTTGGAATATTGTCTTTTTCTACTTCCCATGTAGATTAGATCTATGTACGTCTTTCTTAGGGTCCTCATTGTTGTCTAAGTTCTCTGGGATTGTGATTTGTAGGCTGATTTTCTTTGCTTTATGTTTAAAAACCACTTATGACTGAGTACATGTGATAATTGTCTTTCTGAGTCTGGGTTACCTCACTCAATATGTTTTCTAGATCCATCCATTTTCCTGCAAATTTCAAGATGTCATTATTTTTTCTGCTGCGTAGTACTCCATTGTGTAAATGTACCACATTTTCCTTATCCATTCTTCAGTCAAGGGGCATTTAAGTTGTTTCTAGGTTCTGGCTGTGACGAACAATGCTGCTATGAACATTTTTTTTAGATTTATTTATTTATGCCATATCCTGCCTGTAGGCCAGAAGAGAGCACCAGATCTCATTATAGGTGGTTGTGAGCCACCACGTAGTTGCTGGGCATTGAACTCAGGACCTCTGGAAGAGCAGTCAGTGCTCTTGACCACTGAGCCATCTCTCCAGCCCATGCTATGAACATAGTTGAGCACATGTCCTTGTGGCTTAAGTGTTTAACAGCCATTTTAGATTCCTCTGTTGAGAGTTCTCTGTTTAGGTCTGTATTCCATTTTTTTTTATTGGATTATTTGTTCTTTTGATGACCAGTTTCTTGAGTTCTTTGTATATTTTGGAGATCAGACCTCTGTCTGATATGGGGTTGGTGAAGACCTTTTCCCAATCTATAGGCTGTTGTTTTGTCTTGTTGACCGTGTCCTTTGCTTTACAGAAGCTTCTCAGTTTCAGGAGGTCCCATTTATTAATTGTTTCTCTGTGTCTGTGCTACTGGATTATATTTTAGGAAGTGGTCTCCTGTTCAAGTGTACTTCCCACTTTGTCTCCTATGAGATTCAGTGTCTTGGCTTTATGTTGAGGTCTTTGATCCATTTGGACTTGTGTTTTGTGCCTGGTGATACACATGGATCTATTTTCATTTTTCTACATGTTGATATCTAGTTATGCCAGCACCATTTGTGAAATATGCTTTCTTTTTTCCATTTTATATTTTTTGCTTCTTTGTTAAAAATCAGTGTTCATAGGTGTGTTGATTAATATCCGGGGTCTTTGATTTTGTTTCATTGGTTCTTCTGTTGGTTTTTATGCTAATACCAGGCTGTTTTCAGTCCTGTAGCTCTGTAGTAGAGTTTGAAGTCCAGGATTATGATGCCTCCAGAAGTTCTTTTATTGTACAGGATTTTTTTGGCTACCCTGGGTTTTTTACTTTTCCATATGAAGTTCAGTACCATTCTTTCAAGGTCTGTGAAGAATTTTACTGGGAGTTTGATGGGCATGGCATTGAATCTGTAGACTGCTTTGGTAAGATTGCCATTTTTTACTATGTTAATTCTACTACTGAAGAGCATGGAAGATCTTTCCACTTTCTGGTGTCTTCTTCACTTTCTTTCTTCATAGATTTAAAGTTCCTGTCATACAAGTCTTCCACTTGTTTGGTTAAAGTTACTCTGAAATATTTTATGCTATTTGT
>PVIU01006349.1:0-29461 GCA_004026605.1 Ondatra zibethicus
GGGGGTGGGCCTTGGACTTCTAACAGGGCAGGGCACCATGCCCTCTTTCAAGGAAGAAGGGGGAGGGAGGAGGGGTGGGGGGGTAGTGGGAGGGGACCGGGAGAAGGGGAAGAAAGGAAAAAAAATTTTATTTCTTTAATTATGTTCTTGAATGGAAAAAATCAAACAAAACAATGTATGGAAAAATAAATAAATAAAAAAAAGAAAAGAAAAAAAAAGAAGAGTGTAGTAAAAACTGCATAGCTTCTTTAAAAAACAGTGACTTCCTGGTTCACCAGCACAAATGGCTCTGACTCTTTTAGGAGGTCCTGCACTTAAATGGGGTTTATGAGCAACATGTTACAAACTTCTTAATGGCATGACATAAACCCACTGCATACCTGGAACTGGGGCAGTGTGCATGGCTCTCAGAGGCACTGAACATGCCTCTGCCATGTTGGACTGGGTGGAGCCAACAGGCAGGACTGCAGAGTTGATCCTAGCCAAGCCCACTTAGCATTTTAATAAATGTGCACCTGGTCAAAAAATAATTACAGATATGCAATAAAGACAGATTTAGACAGAATTAAACCTCTGAACAGGTCACAGGATGTTTAAAAAGTATAAGTAGGTTTGAGAGAGAGAAGAGAAAGAATGTAGACAGTTATAGAAGAAAGTAGATGGTTTTAAGAAATAAAACAAAGTCTTTAAAGAGACAGAGTACAGTCATAGATTAAAGGAGGAAAGAAAACTAATCCATGTAAAGATAGAAAATACACAGAGAATCTGGATTATGTATATTATTGTGTTTTCTTTGAATTTGTTGACTGTGAATGAGTTACATACAGAGAGACATTTCATTGTATGGAATGCTAAGCTAAACCAACATATATGCTTTAAAGGTATCTTGACTTCAAAATTTGGGTCTAAGGATTTGTTGCTTTGGAAAAGAGGTTCTGCTTTTGCTTCCACAGAAGATGACAACCTGTGGATTCCTTCTAGACTAATGTGGTTTAATGGACCAAGATCACCCAAAAGGTCTCTGTGAAACACCCCCAAATTACTTCACCCAACAAAAAGCAGGAAGCAGTTTGGAGAGAGCTATGCCCAAATTTCCAAATATTGTTTATAAATGTTTGTTTACGTTTAAAGGTGGATATACTATAGAGATGAATACTTTGCATTGGTATGGATCTTGGTTTATTGATTCAAATTGAAGGTCAATCTTGTTATCTGTATGTTTCTGCTCTTAATTAAGGTACTTCATGACAATGAGACACATCTGCTCCTGGCAGCACCAATTACTTCTAGTGGAAGATGGACATTGAAGAGGCTCCTTATGGAGTGTGTTACCCATTTGGGCAAGAAAGTGCTCTTGCCTGGACTGCTTGATGTTATGCTGCATGAACTGGACATGGAGGACCCACAGAAAAATGACAGCTAAACTTGTCTAAAGGTGAGATGGTCCTTTGGGGTTCCTGTTTCATGAAAGAGTCTACCAGACATTCTGCAAGACACAGAAGAAAGTGACTGACAAACTGCCAATATAGGTGGAATAGTTTTTTGAAATTTCCTACTTCATGGAAAAGTCTACCAGATACTATGGTCCTGTAGGCTGAAGATTGGATACCCCAATGTTACAGAAGGACTTTGGGTGATTGTCCAGACCACAATATGTCTCTGTCAATTCTAGAGTTTTGGAAGTTGCTTATAATGCACTTCCTGTTTACTTAGGTAATATTATATCCTTCTGGTGTCTTTGATAGAGTTGAAGAATAGATAATTATAGTTTTCCTTAGTTAAGATAAAACATAAAGCAGATATAAATATTGTAACTGTAATTCTTTCTTAATACCTGTTTTGTTATATGTAGTTTTACTATGTTAAAGTTAAAACCTTCCTTTTTATTTAAATAGAAAAGGAGAAATGGTGTGGGAAGTCCTTTTGTATATGTGTTGCTTTTATTAATTAATGAATAAAACTGCTTTTGGTCAATGGCTTAACAGAGTAAATCCAGGCAGGAAATCCAAACAGAGATATACAGAGAAAGTAGGCAGAGTCAGGGGAAATCACATAGCCACCACAGGAGACAGACTCCACCGGAGCCACCGAATCATTGCCGGTAGGCCATCACCTCATGGTGATTCACAGATTAATGGAGATGGGTTAGTTTAGGATATAAGAGTTAGCTAGAAATATGTATAAGCTTTTGGCCAAGCAGCAATTTAATTAATATAGTTTTTTGTGATTATTTCAGGTCTGGGCAGCAGGGAATGAATGAGTAGTCTGTGTCAACACGTAGTTTTGCCTGTTACAGTAGAGTTGGAATCTTAAAAGATGTGATCGTTTTTAATCATATAATAATGTAAACTAGGTTCTGTTCAAGACACTATCTAGGAAGAAGCCTGGAAAACAAAGCCCAGCTAAGCATTTGGCTCAGTTCTTTGTGGGCCAGGCCACCTGTCTTCTATTGCCACTGGGAATAAGACACAGTTATAAACACTGGTTGAGCAAAGTGTTCTTTGCAATGTAAGACTCTAGGAAGTCACTGTAATAAAAAGGTTTGATGTATTTGAAGAACTGGAAGCTTCTGAAATACACATTCCTAATACTAGTCACATAGGAGAATGGAAAAATATGAACATTTTAAAAATATGATACACGAGACAGTAATATCAACAGATAAACACACTTGCCACAAAGTCTGATGACCTGAGTTCAATCCTGGGGCCCACTTGGTAGAAGAAGAAAGGCTACTGTGGTTTGACCTTTGACCTCAACCCAAAGGTATGATATATGCAACCCAAATGTGTTCACCTACATACACACACATACACACACATGTATACACACAACACAATAAAATGTAAGTATAATACATATATTTTTGCAATTGAGAAAAAAATCCTTCTCATGTTGAATAGTTTTCAAAATTGGCTATGGGAAAAGTGATTCAGAATGCTTCTGGATGGAATAGATCCTTCACATTGCCTTTTGCTAAGCATTGTGATTTAGTCACTAATTTCTATTTTTGAACACATTGATGAAAATTGCAATTTTAGAGTACCATCAGATTTTTAAATATGCAACGCAAGCAATTTTCACTTTTGTTTCATTTTCTCCTAAGAAAATGAACAGTTCAGATATGCTGACTTTCACAAAAAAGCAACCAACCCTTTTGTCTCCATCCTATAAAATTAGAAAAGTTATTCATTCCTTATTTAAAATGAATATTACATTTATGGATATAAGCAGCTTCTTAAATATAAAAGATCTGAAATGTACTTTATCTTCTAGGAAAGGCAGAATGTAGGAAATGTAGATAAATTTGTAAGATACCCATGAAGGACCTTGTACATAGTGTACAATCTGGTTTCAGAAATGAAATAGTCATTTAGAGAAAGAAACTTCAGAGGGGTCAGTTATGAATGACAAAGAGAGCCAAGGTAAGGTGGTTTCTAATGAGCCACAAACAACATGCATACAAGTTCTCATTATTTTTATTTGATTTTATTTTATTGTTTATGTGGTGGGGTTTTGCCTGCATGTATGTTTGTGTACTATGTGTCCTGATTCACACAGAGACCAGAAAACAGCATCAAAATCCCTGGAACTGAAGTTTCAGGTGGTCATGAGCTGCCAGTGTGTGTGTGTGTGCATGTGTGTGGTGTTGCAGGGAATTGAAAACACTACTGTAAAATGCATTTTCTTAAAAAAGTCATAGACTATTGAAAAGCTCTTCTCAATACTTCCTGAATTATCATCCTGCACTTAGAACTGGTGTGAACAAAAAAGGCTTCCAGAATGGCTACTTAGGTTTTGTTGTTTGTTTGTTTGGGATTTTTTAGTTGTTTTGGCCTGAGTCCTCAGCCTCTTCAAATAATTTGACTGAATCAGCTGTATAAATATGCACTGAAAACTTTCTTAAATGACATCTGAATCCATTGACATGTTCCCAAGATTTTTCTTCGTTATTGTTTATATAGTATATCATATATATTATTTGCTTAGGTTAAACTATTCTTGCAACCAATCTTGATTGATTGCCATTTAACCACAGTGTAGCATTCTTTTACTGTGTTATTTAGTTCAGATTGCTATTGTTTGTTGTGGTGCTATCCATGTATGCTCAATAAGGGTATTGGGCTATAACTTGCTTCATTATAGTGCCCTGACTTTAATAGTAGGGTAATGCTGGACTCATAGAATGAATTTGGAAGAATTTTCTCTTTAATTACTTTGGGAATAGTTTGAAAAGAATAACTATTGGATTTCTGTTAAGTGAAATCATGTAATTACAGTCTTTTCTTTGATGGGAGACTTATAGATTCTGTCTCATTAGTCTGTTAATATACTCTATTTCATCATATTTTTCTACTAAAATATTCTCTCTCAATGTGATTCAGCCTTCATGCACCCACATAATTATATCTCTCTACAGATTTGGGACATTTTTAGTTATCCTTATACAGAGTTCCTGACTTTCTCATTTTCTCTTCCTTACGGGCTCCCTAATATCTTCATTGATTTGTTTCATGTTTCATAAATCCTACCAGCTTTAAAAAAATAAAAAAAGAAACAAAAGGAAAACCCTAAAATTTTGGTTTCTGTCATTTTGTTCCTCTGGTTGAATTATTTTAAAATAAGTGTCTTCAAATCACTTGTTCTTCTGTCTAATTGTTTAGTTTTACTGATGAAATTCCCAATTAAATGTTTCTGTCCAGCCACTGTAATATTCAACTTCAAAATTTCTGCTTTATTCCTTGCCATTGTTCATGTTTATTTGTCAAACTCCTCGTTTTGTTGATGTATTAGTTCCCTTGACTTATGTAATAATCAATTTCTATTCTATCATAGCTCACTGGAAACTCAGCAAATTATTTTGAATTCTTTGTCAGGTAAGTCATGGATATTCATTTCTTTGGAGTCAATCGCTGGAGCTTTTCAAAACTTGAACCACATTTCTTTCTTTGGTTTTTTTTTTTTTTTTCCAAAATCCTTGAAGGTTTGTTTCACTGCCTTCACCTTCACGTCTTTACTCTCTGACACTGGGAGGAAGAGGCCTACATAAATCATCACAGTTGCAGATTTGGGTCCTGAGGTTCCCTTGAACCTTTTCTTATTTTATTTATGTATGAGTATTTTGCCTACATAAATGTCTATGCATTACTTGTATACTTAATGCATACCGAGTCCACAAAGGGGCATCAGATCCCCTGGACCTGGAGTTATAGATGGTTGTGAGTTACCATGTGAGTGCTGGTAATTAAACCTCTGTCCTGTAGAAAAGCAACAATTGCTCTTAATCATTGAGCCACCTCTCAGCTCCCCTAGAACCTTTCCTATAGATGTGATGGCTCTTTTCTTTTTGTTCTCTCTTGAGATACAGTCTTAGAATTTTTGCCTCATCTCACTCAAAGCCATTTTGGATCCTTGGATTCTTTCTTTTGTTTTCTCTAGAACAGTAAATTCTAGGTTCTATGCCTGCTCCCAGTGCAGCAGTGTTCAATGGGCTGCAGGTATCTGTGCTGTACAGAGTGCTATAACAGTTTTCCCATTATATGCAGTTGTTAAAATTCCCATTTTTAAGGGGTGGTGATATTTTATCTTCTTAATTTGCTGCTTTGCTGGTGTCATAAATGGTGTTCCTATTGTGATATTTTGTTGTAGCTGTTTCTTTAGACTGTGTTTCACTTTATATTCCAGGCTACCTTGAAGCTCACTATGTAGCCCGGGCTGTCCTAAAATTCGTGATAATTCTCCTGTCTCAGCCTCCCAAGTATTGTAATTATAAATGTGACCTACTATACCTAGCTAACAAAGGGTGTTTTGCTATAAGAAATAAATTTCACTAAAAGAAGTAAATTTCCTGCCTTCTCATTTTAATTTTTATTTCTATCCATCAATTGCACCAATTAAACATTATTTCAACAAGGTCATCTTTGTCTTATTCTTGCTATTGTTTACCTGAGTATTATTTACTTCTGTCATTTTTTGTCTACTCTGGTAGCTCTAAGAACTATAATACACCCACAAGAGGTGCGTATTGAATATATTTTTGAAGGGGCTCAAAAGTTTTCTTCAAAGCCATAAAAAGTTCTAATTAAACTATTTTTAGTGGAAATAAAATCTAATTTCTCAAGTATTAGCATTTGCAATAAAAATGATTTATCCTCCAGCCTTATGTTTTGCCTTACACATGTAGTGTAGCCAATTATATTTTATTACAAGTCTAAAGCAGTTCCATTACACCCTAGATCAAATAGGCTTTATGTGCTTTCCAGGGAGTCTAAATAGTACTTATTGTGTTGGTTCTATATGAAAGCAGGAACATGCTCCAACTAGCACAGTTTTGTTTCCAGCAGACTTTTAATTCAAAAGTAACTTCTGGAGCTGGCGAGATGACTCAGTAGTTAAAAACAACTGCTCTTGTAGGGGATCTGTGTTCTGGTCCCAGCATCCACAAAGCAGCTAACAACTGTCTCTAACTGCCATTACAGGGAATCCAGCCCTCTTTTATCCTCCCAGACACTGGGTATATACACAGTGCACACACATAAATGCAGGCAAAATATGGGTATGCAAAATAAAAAAAATAGTAAATATTTTAAGAAAAGTAGCTTCTATATTGCTAAAGGCGTATAAGTAAGTTTTGAGCAGTTGTTGAATCTTTGGGTCAGGAATCTTTTGGGTCCTGTTTTTGGAAGCAGAGGAAATGCAGATGGCAAGCTGTAAATATCTCCTTTACATGGAGCAAGGAAGACACAGTATATAGCTTCAGTCTTAATGGGTACTTCTTTCTGACACGGCCTTTGGATTTGGATAAAGGGCCCTAAAAGTATCTGGGCTAGCAGAATTTTGGTCTTCAATACCGGTTATCTAAAGGCGTCATTACTAAGACATCTATCGCTAAATGGTCACCAACTTCAATTCTTTTGCCCTTTATTAAACATAGATTCTTTTCTCATACGATATAATCGAAACACAGTTTCTCCTCCCTCTACTCCCTCCAGTTCCTCCCCATCTCCTCTCCCCTCTGGATCCACTCCCTTTCTATTTCTCATTAGAAAAGAACAGGTGTCTAAGAAATAGCAACAAAACATAACAAAATAAACAATAATAAGATAAAGCAAAAAGCATGTTGAAGTTAGATAAAGCAATACAACAGAAAAATAAAAGAGCCCCACTAGAAGGCACAGAATCAGAGACCCACTCCTTTACACATTCAGGTGTCTCATCAAAGTGCTCCATTGAAAGAATAGTATATATTCAGGGGACCTGGTACAGACCCATGTAGTTCCTATGATTGCTGCTTTAGTCTCTGTGAATTAGTATGAGCTTTGCTCGGGTGCTTTAGGTGGCCTTATTTACCTAGTATCCTCTGTCCCCTCAGCCTTACCCCTCCTTTTTCTGCCTCCCTCTTCTGTAGGGTTCCCTAAGCTTTGAGAGGATTTATTTGGCAGAGACATCTCATTGAGAGCTGTGTATGTTCAACCGTTTTTCCCCCTCTGCATAATGTCTGGCTGTGCTTCTGCATTTGTTCTCATCTTCTGCAGGAGGAAGCTTCTTTGATGATGGCTGAATAAGACGCTGATCTATGAGTATAGCAGAATGTCATTAGGAGTCATTTTGTTACATTTTTTTTTAAAGATCAATAGTATTTGGTTTTATCCTAGATTTCTGGGCTATCTTGTCTTTTGCTCTTGGTCACCTAAGGAATGTCAGATACTGGTTCCACCTAGAGGAGTGGTGCTCTAGGAAGTCTTACAACTTAGTGATTACCCTCCCACTGGGGTGTGGCCTCTTATATGCCGACGTAGAGCACGTGTCTGGCCTGACCCGTTGCGGATTTTGGTTTTTTGATCTCCGTTCAAGCAGAGGATTCTGATTTGTGAGTCTACCCCTAAATAAATAACCATTTATTTCTCAATTTTGAGCTAGTGTGGGATTTCTTTTAAGCATCCTTTTTCAGAGTGGGCCTTAAGTCAAATCAAATATCAACTGGTTACTCTCACAAGGTTTGTGCTACCCTTGCCTTAGCATATTTTATAGGCAGGACAGGTTCTAGATCAAAGGGTTTGTGATTGGATTGGACTTCAGTTATTAACATGCAATTGAGAGAAATGCTTGCTTTTACTTTGAAATATTTGTTTGATTCAACCTCATTTTCTTAGATATTTTTAACTAATTATGAGACAAACAGGTTGTAGTCTCTATTATTTATCTTACATATTCTATAATTAAGTACTAATTTATGTACTAATATGCATCTATATTTTAGATGCATGAGCTTTTACAATTTTCAGGCCAGAAGTTATTAATTATTAACATAATTCTAGCTGGCAAGGTCATCTACCAGGATGGTCCTGCATTACTTCACTGAGATTTGAGCCAGTTTCTTTGGGTTTCTGATGCAGACTGAAGATGAGCAACTCCCTAGGAATCCTTCAGTCCTTCAGCACCAGATTGGATCTGCTGAGACATCCAACTTCATGGACTTTACAAGTGATAAGGTAAAAGGCCTCTCCAGTTTGAGATAACTAGTACTAATGTGGACCACCCAGATCATATCTACTCTAGTCTAGCCAGTGTAATGTAGTTCCTTTTAATACACAATCACCCTGTTCTGTTCTTGTAGAGAACCCTGAGAAAACACATCATTTCTCTCATTTTATTTTTGGAAATGGGAGTTTCATGTAGCTCGGACTGGCCTTCAGCTCCTCATCTAGCCAAGGATGACCTTGAACTTCTGATCCTCCTGCCTCCACCTCCTGAGTACTGACTTTACACCTATGTACCACTATACCCAGACATTGGTGTGGTGCAGGGTTCTGACCCAAGGGCTTTACACATGCTGGGTGCCCATTCCCCCACCAAATTATATTCCCAGCCCTACATGTGGTATTGTTCAATGCATAAATGCATTTTATTTTTTAAGTTCAGTAAAAAAAAAAACACTTCGATCTTTAAAACAACTAACAAAAATGAGATAATCTGTCATAATATTTTAGTATTCTAAATTATGATTATATGTGTATATGTATATTTTTCATGATATTGAAATGCATTTTTCTTCCTGCAAGCCTAACATTAGGCATAAAAATTCCCACAGCAGGCTGTACTGGTCAATGTGTCCCTAGAAGAAGGTGCTATGTAGCTCAGAGGTAGCATAAGCATCATTAGATGTGGGGTTGCTATGGTAACTGCTTTTTCTTTTATAATTGAACAGCATAGTAAGTAGTCTTAAAAAACCCACCAACCCATAACTTTCTGGTGCCCCGAGGCAGATTTAACTTAACCACTTTCTCTTTGTCTGTAGATTTTTGATCTAAGGGATTCAGGGGTTTGACTGAACCTGCTTTATGAGTCTAATGTGCTTTGGAACTTAAATCCTTGGTTTGTTGACCACAGGTAATTTCCAAACCAGAGCTCAACACAGTTGTAAAATCAGGACAAGAATACAAAATTTCTGTTATAGGAAAACTTTTACGGAGGGCTGCATGTATGAAAGCACAAGTAAGAGCCCAGTATTTGATCATCTGACCTCATCTGAATGTAGGACACTTCGGCCAGTGCAAAGAAATCATTTTAGAAATGCAGGCGCCAGTGAGAGAGCTATTCTGAGATACACTTTGGGCAGCAGGAACACATATTGTGTTTGAATAGAAATTCTCCTGGGATCTAAGAGTCCTACTTTCCTTTTTTGAATGGAGGCCCCATGTTGTAAATATCCATGTCCTAATGGAGGGATATTACATGGAGTCAATAAAGCCCTTTTTCATTTTATTAGACACAAATTCCCTGGTCATTTTGCTACTTATTTGTGTTTAAGCTGTTATCAAACCTCTTTATTAGACTTTCGATCAGAGTATACAACCAAAAATATGTTGATGCTCTGAAGATGTGAAACCCGCAGGTGGGTTCTAAAATTAACCTGGAGACTACTGAAGCTGCCCGTTCTTTAGATTACCGTATCTCAAGGGTTTTTTTTTTTTTTAAAGTTGCTCCCTTCTATTATTAGTTGCTTTTCTCACCATTATGACAAGATTCCTTAGGAAATAAACTTAAAGAAAGGAGGCATTCTCATGGCTTGAGGGTAAAGTCCATCATGGCAGGGAAGGATGATGGCAGGGGTTGCTGTAGATTTGATGACCAGGCTCTTATGGGTCACATTCTACCCACAGCCAGGAAAGAGAGAGCAATGGATTCTGCTGCTTTACCTCATTCCTTTCTTCTACTCAGTTCAGGACCCCAGCCAATGGAATAGCAACACTCACATTCAGGGTGGGGCTCACTCAGTAAGCCTCTGTGTGATCACCCTTCCAGACATGCCCAGAGGGGTGTCTTCTGGGTGACAACAAAGGTTAGCCACCACATCCCCTACAGAAGCTTTTCAGTAGTAATTCCCATGACCACCATGAATACCAAGACACTGTATATATTTACATATCATCCCTTTATGTACTGAGCGCCATTGGAAGGCATCGTAACAGTGCAACACCTAAGACTTGCTGCTTCCCGTAGCCAGTCCTGCTGATTGTGGAAATAGTGCCCTGTTGAGAACTGACACTCTGGACCCTCTGAAATCTATCCCTAAACTGAGCCCAAGACATCTCTGCCTCTGATCTGTTACATTAGCCTTTGAGTGATCTTCTAATTGTCAACCCCTTTGAAACCATGCTTATATTTAGTGATGCTATAAGAAAAATCACGATGGAACCACCATAAATCGTTGATAAAGTACTCACTGGAAGGAGTGTAGAATAAAGATAATTGCAAGACCCATTTGCATCTGTCTACCTGAGCGTAGCCTGATGTTCCCACTTTCTTACTACGTGACCTTGAACTTGTTATGCATCATCTTTACGTTTCACCTTCCCTAAGTGCTAAATGTAAATAGCCACAGGAGGATAAATGTTGAGGTAATGTGCATATAAATTACCTTGGAGTAAGTGTTCGGCATTGTTAGCTCTTAGCACGCAAGGTCCTTTACACAAAGACTACACAGAGAATATTCTCACTGGTCCTACTGTCTTGAACAATTAATTTATGACAGCAACAGATATTAAGAGTAG
Source organism: Ondatra zibethicus (assembly GCA_004026605.1). NCBI lineage: Eukaryota > Metazoa > Chordata > Mammalia > Rodentia > Cricetidae > Ondatra > Ondatra zibethicus. Next base: position 11,055 of record PVIU01006349.1, read on the forward strand.
AGATTGAACAGATTTCCTCCATTTTACCTCTGAACATTTCAAGTACAACTTGTATCTGGTATAGCAGGCAAGTCTTACTCATCACATCAAGTTATGACATCACTCTGGCTTCTCTTTCTGATTAACATGGCTACTTGGATTCATATAGATCTCAGCTTGAGCCCTACATCCTTTATGCATCACTTGGTTACTCTTAGTTAGGCCTTTCAGCATCATTAGCATTTCCTAACCCCTTTGATAAAATGGGTTTAATATTGATACCTAACTAGCATGATTGTTTTGCGGAAAGTCCAGAGGATGTAACGAGTCCTAAGAATCCAACACACTTTTGACACTTCATGTTTGTTATCTTATTGCATATGTTATCTGAAAAGCTTTGTTAATCTAGTGTTTACATGGCACTTTATTGAGTGTGTGTGTGTGTGTGTGTGTGTGTGCATGCACATGTGTGCACGAGCACACACACATGCTATGGTGTTCAGAAGACAACTTGCAAGAACTGGGAATTTCCTTCCACCACATGAATCCTGAGGTGCTTAAATCATCAGGTTTGATGGCAAACGTCATTGAGACTGATCACCAAGTTATTGAGTTACTCACTGAGCTATCTTGTTCGCCCTGTAGTTTCTTTTTAATAAGACAATGAATAAATAGAAAATATTCTAGTTCATCACCATGACAACAGTGTCTTCACCAGGGCTTAGGATCTGAGAATCTTCTCGCATTGGTACTCAAGGCTTACTCAGATAGAAAAGAAGCCCTGAAATTCACCCGCCCTACCCAGTAAACCGTGAAGACTCATCCACAACTGTAATGTTGATCTATAAGCTGGAGATGCATGAACGTTTGCTCCGTATAATCAATGCTTTAGCAGCTATAGCCATGAAACAAAATTTCAGTACCTGGAGACTTGCCTGAAGCTTAAAGAATTGTACGTGCTGCTACGAAGAGAAACCGGGGTCTCTTCATGCCTTCCTCACAGGTGCTAACAGAAACAGGTGGACCTGTCACCCCCACCAGCCTCCTGCCCTGATGGCCTTATTGGTGCTTGTGTTACATCTAGAGCAGTGGTCTCAGCCTTCCTAGTGCTATGACACTTTAATACAGTCCCTCATGTCGTGGTGACTCTCAACCACAAAATTATTTTCATTGCTACTTCAAAACTGCTATATGGTTACTTTTATTAGTCATAATGTAAATATCTTGAAAACTGCTATATAGTTACTTTTGTTAGTCATAATGTAAATATCTTGAAAACTGCTATATGGTTACTTTTATTAGTCATAATGTAAATATCTTGCATTTTCCAATGGCCTTAGGTGACCCCTGTGAAAAGGTCATTTGACCCCTTAAAGGGGTCATGATCTACAGGTTGAGAACCACTGATGTAGAGTAAATCCCCTTAGCATAGATTAAAGTCCCAGTGTCTTTTTTTTTCTGTGACCTTGAGTAAGGTTTTATGTCATCCCTTTCAGGTTCTCAGATGTAGCATAGAGATAGTAACATTCTAAGACATTCCAAGAATGGAGTTCATATATAAATCTGTAAAGAACTGTGCCTCATTTATTAGAGACACTTTGTCAATGTAAATTTGGCTCGTTTCTTTTTCAGAAGTTTCAGATTGACTGTTAGATTTGTAACAAACCAGGTTAAAATTTATCATCTCCATAGACTCCTCTAGGCCACTCAACAGACAGCAGCCCACAGTTGCTCAATGCAGTTAGGTTCTTCCTTACATCTTCTCAGGGGGGTTGGAGTACTCAAGACTAAAACTAAGGAGAGTAGATAGAACGAAAAGGAGAATAAAGGTGTTCATAGCAGACAGGAACAAGAGCCAATATATGTTCAGACAACATGATGAAGATCCGGTTTGAGTTCACAAAACTTGACTGACTCTGGACACGGGAGTCATTACAAAATGGCTGATACTGGATTAAACAGTGACGTCATCTATTATATAATTATTTTGGGCAAAATGCCACATTGTGTGGGTCTGTATAAATATGGCCATCAGATCAGAGGTGGGGCTATTTGTCTGAGCCTCTGCCTTTACCAGCCTGCCTGTGTGCATCTGCCTGTAGGTTTCTGTGCCTACCTCCGTGTGGACTGCATTCCAGTCTGTATGCTGCCCATGTGCCTGGGTGCCCATCAGTGGCTGCCGGCCTAATGTGCTGATGAAAAAGGTACATCTTATCTGCCCTCCTCTTCTTGAATTTTCTTCAACTTCCTGGCCTCCCATGGCCTGCCTCCATTGCTGGGGTCAGAAGTGGCTCCCAGAAGGAGAACAGGAAGTTTTCTGTCTCCTGTAGTTTGCTCCATATAGCACAGCACAGTATTCAGGATGACGTGGTTGCCTGGGAGCTGCGACTCCCACTCCAAACCCCTGCCACTGCCCAAACCTTTGGAGAGTAGTTCATTGCACATAAGATGCTTCAGACATTCCTCAGCTGAAGCTTCTTATGTCAGCCCATCCTCCAAGTTTCAGCTCAAAATCGTGTCACTATTTGAAGTGGCTTTGTTTTGGGTACCTAGATACCCTTTCTCTCATTTCCCTACCAAAGCATGGTCTCCAGTTGTCTCATGGCTCTACCAAGTCTCAACTGATTCAGTATATGTGTTTCTCACATCTCTCATTTGTCTGTGAGCCCATAAAAACCAGTGTGAAATTCAACATAAACTCGGGCCTTGGACATTGTACGCTGTTGGCAGACGAGAAGGTTCAAATGGCATATTAATTCTGCTTAGGAAACATAAGATGACACTTTCCCTGTGATTCTTGAAGAGCTGTCACATGCCGTGAGCTTTCTGACTCTGCTTCGGTAAGCATCACAGACTTCTGATTTATGCTTCCTCACATGCTATAAATATATGTGATTATTTCCACTTGTAACATTTAGTGGGATGGGAAAGTGCTTGTCAGTGTTTATAAGCCCCATGTATCTTTCTCCATCAGACATGTTTGTTCGAGGACAGAAATTGATTTCATTAATAATAACCGAGAATATATTTGAATATGTCTGCATTTTAATAACAATGATTCATTTGTTTGGCGGCACGGCTTAAGCTACTTTGTAAGATAACATCACTTAATTCCTCATGAAAGTTATAATGTTCCCCAATAAAGACAAAGTCTCTCCATATGCATTATCTGTAACCTAAAGTCATAATGAAAATGTCTTGATGAGCAGAGCTATGACATCTCCAGAGCAATTTCCTCTCCCGCGGAGTGCGATCCAAGTGGCCTGCACCTTTGGGTTGCAATTCCTAAGAGAGATATGTGTGGGGTCTACTTATGCTCCAAGAAACTTCTGGTTTCCCCCTTCTTCTCCAAAGGCTGTTATCTCTCTCTGTGTTATTATGGATGAAATTGGTTTAGAACATAAAAAAAAAAATCAACAGAATGGCCGTTCCACCCTTGAACAAGGTAGATGATAATGCATGTTGGAAAGTTTTTCCAAAGCATGTCTGATTACGTACCTTTGAATTTTGCTGGAAAACATGTCACTCCATTCAGAACTCTGAATTAAGATGCAGTAATTTTTTTTCTTTTTTGCTGAAGGCTATTTTAAATTAGCCTAATAAATTGCTACTCTCTGCCTTGCGTGATAATGCATTACATTATCTACTGATGTACATGTATTGTTTGACTCTAATGGTGTGGAAATTAAATGTTAGACATGGGCCAGATGTTCCTATAGATGAATATGAAGTATGGTGCTGGCACGGGAGCATCTCACTGGGACCGACAGGAAGAGCGCAATAGCCGAGAACTGCAACAACCACCAGCAATGCCTTCCCGTATCAGCCTGTAGCAAGAGCTGACAGTACAAGGCTAGACAGGCTCCAAATGTCAGTAGTATTTGCACCTGCTCAGGAGCAATGGCTATTTTTCCCAAAATAGAGAATGAAATGAAACTTTGGATGTGATAGCATCCAGGGAGGGTAAATATTTGTCACCTGCATTTGACAGGCAGGCGTCTTGGAGCATCTCTCTGGGTTTTGCACCTCAGCGTGGCAGTGAGATTTCCAAGGGTCATTCCTCTGTTCTGCATAGTTCACGGCAGGGTAGGAGGGATATGAGACTTGGGGGAAGGGAAATGGCAAACAAATGGGCCTCATGGTGAATTTTAATGAAGATTCCCTGCTGGCTTTAACTCCATTGGAACAAAAAGGAAAACCGAAAGAAATACATAATCCCCATCCGAGGCTAATCTACAAATGGGGCCATGATTCAAGAGGTAGCTATATGTCCCATGTCCCAGGAACATGTTGAGGGTGGGCTGTGCTGAGTGGTTAGAGCTGCTGCTTCTGCTGGCAGAAGCTACGTAGTACTAATATGCAGATAAACCCTGGCGTTCTGCAGGGACAGGGGAGGAGGAGAGGAGGGTATGGCTTCAGCACAGTGAGAACTGACCTTTGCAGAGCTGTTCTGGGGTAGGTAGTAAACTTACAGAGACTTTGAGGTGGGTCTACTCCAGCTGTGGATAGAAAGGAAAGGGGGGGCTGGCGAGCCTGCACTGTTCGTAAGGTGTTTATTGTGCATGTATTAGGCCTGCTCTCTAAAGCAGGCGCGCAAAAAGCTGGACATGGTGGTATGTAATCCCAGTGTTGGGGAGGCAGAGACAGGGGGATTTCTGGGGCTTGCTTTCCAGACAGTCCGGGCCAGGTGAATTGATGAACTCCAGGATTAGTAAAAGACCCTGTGTCAAAAAAAAAATATGGTAGAGAGCTGTAGAGTGAGACATCAGACATCAGTCACTCTGGCTTCCACAAGATGGGACACCTGCACACACGCGTGAACATGTGCACATTATACAACACACACACACACACACACACACACACACACACACACACACACACACACACACCACACAGAGGGGTTGAAGCAAACAGAGGGGTAGCAAAGAAGGAAACCTACCAGCAGGGTTAGTAATATCTAAGAGTTGTAGAGAGAAGCCAGTGTGACTCAAGAAAGCTTGGGCCAGTGTCTTTCACACTTTTAAAAGCTTTGCTGAAGACCAGAGATAAAAGATAAAGAAAGAGAAGAATGTGCCCCTACAAGGATTATTTCAGCTCGAACATTGCTATTAGTCTTCCCCTCCTGTTTGAACGTGAGGGTTTCTTTGTCTTACATCAAAGGCTCTGTGTCTATCTCTTCATCAACAATGATAATTCCTCTCTGATCCATGGGAATTCATTTCTTCTTTCCTTTAGTTAGCATCCTTTCTGAGTTTTAGCTCAATAAACTGATTTTCAGAAATTCAATCTTGATCTTTGCTTGCTTTCTTACTTTTTAAAAATTATGTAATTTTAGAAAAGGTATTTGAAACCAGCTTCCTTAGTCTTCATAAAGGTAGATATTGATTTTTCCTCTTGAGTGAATTCTGCACACACACGAATGTTTTACCTTCACATACCCATCTCATGGCATTATCTTCTCATCTGAAAATAGCATTAACATCATGCTGAGCTGTATGTGTGTTATACATGTGCGGGTATTAACCTGATCCACGCACATGAGGACGAGACTAAAACACTGAGAGTTCAAGGACAGCCTGGCATACATCATGAGTTCAAGGACAGCCTGGCATACAACAGGAGTTTGAGGCTAGTCTGAGCTACATAATGAGAAAAAAAATCAATTTTTAAAGATGAGATTGGGTACATTCAGGATGATAAGTCTGCAAACAATGTTAAAGAAAAAGAAAAAAAACAAAGGAATAATCTCACATAGTTTACACTGGCCTCAAACTCAAAATCCAGCCAGGGATGCACTGCACTTTGAGTTTCTTCCTTCCCTGCCCCACGAGTGCTCAGATTACAGGCATACACCACCACTCCTGATTTATGTGGCATTAGGGATCATAGGGCATGACACACATGTATGTCAGTCTACCAACTGAGCGACATCTACAGCACAAAGGAAAGAGAAGTGCATGGTTAACATGATGTCAGTGTATATTTGTTCCAAGAAAATTAGAGCTGTGTATTCATGACTCCCAGGACCAGCAAGCTGTACAAGACTAGCACCTGAACTTTTAGATAAAACTGCTTTGAGAACCCTTGGCTCTGGGGTTTTTTCTTTCTGGTAACTAATTCAAATCAATTCCTATGATCCTGAAAACATAATCTCAGAAAAACCCCTTTGCTAGATGATGTAAGTGTATTTTATGATTAACCATCTCCATGGTTATTGCACCAAATTAAAAACTCGAAAACATCTTAAGCTTAGGTTCAAATGCTGCTCCTCCTGATTGGCTATTCCCCCTCTCATACCACTCTTATTCAGGGTGAAGACAGTAAGTGGATGGTGTGCCCAGAGTAAAGGGGAAGAGGAGGTCACCTGCACCTTTATTCAGTTCCACATATAGAGTTTCCCCCTTAGTCTATACAAATGGCAGGTATCATATGAAGGTGGAGGTTGAAACCATAGCTGGCTTATTCCTCAAGACTTATATTTTCTCTGCGGTCCTGAAGAAGAAAATGACAATGGCCAGATAAGATGTGATCTGAATAATATCCTCACACTAATTATTGCATAGCAAGAATGGCAGATGGGTAAAGAGTTTGAGTTTGTGAATGAGGTAAGACATGAAATTCCATCCTGGTCACCTACAAGTTGTGTGATCTGACTGTTTATACTGACTCCGCTTCAGTTTTCTTACCTCAACACTGTAGTCTGCATTTGTAGCATTTATCTCATAGGGTTTCCATGGGTCTTAAATGAGGCAGTGTATATTTCAAGGATTGCTTCAGTGCCTGGTGTAAGGCACACAGTCGATTCCTGCCATCTGGTCAGTGGCACACTGGTAGTCATAATTGCAATAGGAGACATCAGAAGAGGGGTCATATTTAAGGACCAATTGAATACCATGACTGTTTGGAACAGTCAGCTAATATGACTAACCACTAAGTACTGTATCCCTTCTTGTGACATGTTTCTTCACCCTGCACTCCTTCAGGTTTCAATGGGGTATCAGTTCATTAATTCTATTATTTTGGATTTAGTTGAAAGATACTCGGTACATTTGGAAACCAGTTTACATTTTTCAGTCACACTGTAGTTTATCAGTGTCTTATCTGTCTATTTTTCTGTCTATCTATCAATATATCTCTCCATTTACCAATCATTTAAATCAATAAGACTAATTAGTCACACACTCTCATGATTTAGAAGCACCCTGTAAATGCAAACATTTTCTTAAACCCTACAGTCTTGATAGGTAGCAGTGATACAGATGCAGCCATATGACTGCTGCAATAAAAAGAATATGTACAACATTGACTTTGAGTGTGTGTCCTTCTACCTAAAGCCCGGTTGTGTGTCCGTCTACCTAAAGCCTGGTTGTGTGTCAGGGTGCAGACAAAGTGGGAAGGCTGCTGCTTCTGGTGACTTTCAATACGAATTTTACACCTATCCAATTGACAGTATGCTGACAAAATACTATTTGCTCAGAAATTTCAAACTTTTGGGCTTCAATTTCTGTCAATCCAAAATATAAACCTATACTGTCAGTGAAACATCACTTTGCTTTAAGGAGTTCAGAATAGCATGCAAGCTCATGTTTCCTTAACCTAAAGTACTTACCTCCATTTTTGGCCATGCTGTACCTGATTTCACGTTGATCACGTTGCCCAACCAGTTGCCAGGGGATTTGCTTTATTATATTTTACAGTGAAATTTATTCATTCAAACATTAAAGCATGGACTGGGGAGATGGTTTGGGAGCCAAGAACTCCTGCTGCTTAATCGTGAGGACGGGAGCTCAGATTTCAGCATCCATTTCACAAGCTGGACATCCCTCACACACCTGTAATCTCAGCTCTGAGAGGGGACAAATACAAGACGGACACTGGGGCTTGCTGCCTCCCAGCTAGTCTAGAAAAACGTGAGCACCAGGTTCAGGGAGAGATCCCGATTCAAAGGAATAGGTAGAAAATGATAGACAGGAACGGGCAGTGCCATTTTCCGGCCTCTGTGTGTGCTGAGGTATGTGCACACATGTGTGTGTTAAAACCCCAAATGCACATACAAATAAATAAATAAATAAATAAAGAATCTTTTTAGAAAACACAGATGGGAATTAAATCATAAAGTATAGAATGTGGGGAGGGACATCTCTAAGAGTGCACACATGAGCAAATAAGTCAATGATGCAACCATCCAGGGAGGATTTCCTAATGTGGAAACAATTGACTGAGAATTGACAATAGAGTAAAATAGCATTGCTTCTGTACCATCTAACTTCATTGCTTAGGTTTTATGTAGCTTATGACAAGGTGTCTTACAAACATTCAAGTATACACAATGTGTACAAATAGCCCTCTGGATTCACAGATTCTGCATCTGCACCTCCAAACAACTGCCAATAATGATATTTGAACAACTTTGTGGCTATACTAAATGTGTTCTTGCATTATTTCCTAGACAATATAATATGATTGTACTTCCTAAATAATGAAGTGTTACAACTATTGACATATTTATATTGTATAAAGTATTTCTAACATAGCAATTGGAGTTATGAGGAACATAGAGATCATTTAAAGTACATGAGAAAATGTGCGTAGGTTATCAGCACACACCACACCAATGCATATAAACAACTTGAGCATACTCAGATGATCGTATCCGCGTATGTCTTAGAATCAGTTTCCCACACTCTTGGGATCAATGGAAGAGAGTAGATCCCTCACCCCATCCCACACACACCTTTGAAATTTTCCCAATAGAGCTATCTTCTCCAAAAGGAGCTAATTTTGTAGAGTTAAATGGGTATCCTGTATCTTTATTCAGATAGCTATATTTTATTTAATAATTTTCTTTTTTTCCCCTGACTATACTTGAATGAATATTTTTAGTCACATTTTTTTTTCAGTCCTGAAGTGTAGTGATACTTTGTTTGTATTTTAACAAATAAAGCTTGCCTGAGGATCAAAGTGCAGAGCTAAGCTAAGTGCAGACAGTGCAGAATCCCAGCCCTAGGGAGATGGAGACAGGAAGGGATATGGCTGGGCAGAGAAAGGAGTATTAGGTGGGAGAAGACAGGAGCTCAGATGCAGTCTGAGGCAGAAGTCTGATGCAGTCAGTCTGAAGAGCTGTCTGAACAAGCAGTCTGAGGAGCACAGGATCCCCCTTTTGGTCTGAAGATTTGGTAGAGGTAAAAGGTCTCTGCATTGCTTCTCTGATCTCTCAGCTTTCACACAATAATATCTGACTCTGGGCTTTTATTAAGAACAATTAGAATTCATGCTACACTGAAGAATTGAACCAAGGTCCTTCCATATGCCAGGTAAACACTTTACCACTGAGTTACATTACCCAGTCCCATAAATTTTAAGTGATACATAATTCATGAACTATAATCTTATCCTTACAGTATACAACTCACTCATTTTCCTTGTATCAAAAATGCTCTTCTGCTATCAGCAATATTAATTCCTGAACATTTCACTCCACCAAACTCTTATCTATTTGCAATTACTTTCCAATGTCTTCTTTTCCTCGCCCTTAACAAATAGCAATCCAATTGCATAAATGCGTCCCTTCTTGGCATTTTATATGATTATTGCCTGTTACCATAAATGCATGCTTTTTCTGAAGAGACACAATGTTTTTAAAGTTGTTACAGACAGCAATTCTTTATTCCAACAATTAAATATTGAATATTCCAATGTTTGGATATACCAAATTTTTGTTTATTCATTTATCAACCAACAGATATTTGATGGTTTCCATGTCTTGTGAATATTCTGAATATCTGACTCTGAATATTCACCCGTAGGTGTTTGTGCAAATGTGTATTTTAGAAACTAGAAAACTCTTCAGTGCTAGTTATCCATTTTACATGCACATCATCCATCTGTGACACAAGCAAACACCACACCGATATTTCTGGTCAGAGCCGTTCTGTTGGGGTGCACTGGTACTCATCCTGGTTTGGCTCAGACGTCTCTAGTGACTAATAATGCTGAGGCTATTCATGCACTTACAGATCTGTGCATCTCTGCTGAAAACCTATCTGGTCACATCTTGTCCTGTTTGTTACTGAGTAGTAAGAACTGTTTCAGCAATCTGGATCCTCTTTTTCTCATTAAATATTTTATTTGCATATTTTCTTAATTTTAATTAAAGAATAACTACTTCCCGTCTCTCCTTTACTCCCTACAACTCCTCCCACATGTCTTTCCTCCAACTTCCCGATATTTTCATACACACATAATTTTCAAATAGCTTACATTTTCATTTGAATGCTCATTTCTTTTGATGTAAAAAAATTTTAATTTTCTTTAAGTCTGATGCCTGTTTTTGTTATTACTTGTACTCTTAGAAAATATTACATATGTATTAAATGTCAGAACCGGAGATCATGAAGTTTACTTCTATTTTTATAGTCTTTGGCTATTTCAGTTTTTAAAATTTATTCTTCTATAATTTTCTGTGTATGATATGAGGTGACTTTTAGAATCAATTTGCCAAATTTCAAATATCAGTCAACCAGAATTTTGATATGGATTATTTTAACTTTGTAGATCAATTTGCGAAATAGTGATTTAATTTAGTTCCATTTTTTTCTAGGTCAATAATTTTAGCCTTTGGAGAACTTGTTCCTTTCATGTAACCTAATTTGTTGGATATAGTGAGCTTGGCATATCGATACAACTCATTCTTCTAAGGCTCTCCGTGGCGCTATATATCTTGATTGCTTTATCCTCAACAGTTTTCTCCCAATCTTTTGTACTATGAGCAACATTTGCAAATGAAAACTAGAGAGGTATTGCTTATTTTAGCATTTTTTTAAGTGAGCAATTTACTTTGAGTCTTTTTTTGTCTTTCTCTTATTGTGTATCTGCAATAAAAATTCTTCTGTGTTCTATGTTATTTTCATGTCCCAGGGCTATTTTACTTGATGGTTTAACAACTGTATCATTTTCAAGCCCTCTGGAGGAGGCAACATTGAGTGCTTCTTGGATTGCATTAATTTTTCTGCCCTTTTTCTGCCCCTTTTCTGAACACAGCTTCTGTAGCCAGCTCAAGGCACTATGACTGGTTCTACCCAATAGACTGCAAATGCAAAGAATGTAATTTTTAGGTCAATGGAAAAAGAAGAGCAACAATGAGAACTATAGCTCCTCTTTTCCTTTGTGTTGATGACTTCTGGGATACTTATGAAGATGAGAGAATTATCATGGAGGTCTTCTGGTCTTGCAGGAATGGCATGAGGAAGGGCGCCATGAAAGACCTCCTGGCCTAACAGGCTCCATCACTAAGAATATGGCTCTAGTTTTTTATAGCAGGACATAGACATACTAATTAATGCACACGACTATATGTTTATTCCTCCAAACCTCATCAGCCTTCTCCCACTGCACTTCATTCTTCAGTCTTTTCTTACACAATAGTCTCCTCTTCCATACATTATCGCGGTGACAAAGAAATGAAATGCTGGCAAAAGGACAGACATGAAATGTAACAAAATGGGTGAAAAGGGAACTATGTATTCCCAGGAAGGGGCAAAGGGATAAGGGTAAATCTTGGCATCATGGGGAGTTTTCGGAGTCCCTGAGCTGGTCTTCTTTGTCCTTGTTCACATAGATGGAGACTTTCTATAGTTTCTTGTTCTTCCCAGTGATATTCTATGGAGTTTTAATGAGAATTTCAGAAGATTAATTTTTCAGAATAATTTTGAAGTAATGTAATGACAATCTTATGTGATGATGAATATCACTGTACCTAAATCCAACTACATTGGAAATTGAATGTTTTAAAATTTAAAAATTTAAGCTGGTGATTTTAAATTTCTATGACTCTAATGAAACTGTTTTCTATTTTGCTTAAAATAAAAATCATTACTCTTCTGTGACATATACTGAGAGAAACTTAAAGCAAAAATGAGAAGTGAAATACATAGATTAGAGAAGAAAATACAAATGAATCTCAAATTTGAGTGCTGATATAAATGCTATAGTTTTTAAAGACTTAATTTGTATTTATCTGTAGGTGTGTGTGTCTGTGTAAATATATTCCTTGTGAGTATGGGTGACTATGGAGGCTAGGAGAAGGTGTCAGATCTGCAGAGCTAGAGTTACAGGCAGCAGCGAGCCCACCTGAAGTGGCTGCTAGGAATAGAACGAGAGTCCTCTGGAAGATGAGCAAGCACCCTCACCCTGAAAAATCCCACCAGACCCTAAAAATACTTAAGAAAACAGCTAATTTTTTAAAAATTTGGTTACTTTTAATTATATATATAATTATTATAATTATACAATAATTAATTATTGTAATTATATATATACATATATATGCATCTGCGTATGAGAGCACAAAGAATCCAGGAGAAGGCAGGGGATCCCCAAGAGCTGGAGTGACAAGTGATAATGAGCCACTCAACCCAAGTTCTGGGAGTTCAACTCTATCTGCTGAACCAGCTCTCTAACCCTACTAGATGTTGGATGTGGCTTTTTCTAAATAATCCAGCAAGAATTTATCGAGGGAACACAGCAAGCACAGTGAATGAAAGAATTGGAGAACATCTTTAGCCATATGATGATAGGATGCCAAACGATCACTCAAAATATAAAGAAAAACTAACTCAGCAATAAGTCATAGGCAGAAGGAAATCATTTAAATTCAAGTTTAAATTTGATCATCATTAATTATCATATATGAAAAACAATTAGTAACATTCTGCCTCTCTGAGTTTACTGCTCTGATGAAATTTCATTTGTGAAGGTTTATTATGTATCTGTCTTCAATGTGCTACTTTAATAGCAATCACTGCAATGGCTTTATCTTAGGGTCACATTTAAATGATGTATTTGGGTCCTTATCTGATTACTATTTCTCTTTTTCTTTTGTATTTTACTTATTTATTTCTGTGTGCACATGTGTATATGCACATGTTTGTATGTGTGTGTGGAGGACTTGGGTCTATGTGTATATGGAAGCCAGAAGAGGGTTCCATTGGAATTTCAGGAATTTGGGGGATTACCTGGTCTGTGTGAGTACTGGTATCCAAACTCCAGTCTTCTCGTTTGCACAGTAAGAGTCTTAAGACATGAACCATCTCTCCAGCCTCCACTTCCTATGTATATGAAATCATTATTACTGTTCATTTCTTCACTGATTTCCCTTATCTTTCAAAGATTTTTTTTAAATTAAAATTTAATACTATCAAGTTTTCTTAACATATGCTAAAAATACCAATTTCAAATTTCATTCATTCACTGTGAGGTAATTTTCCTTTCCTACACCTCTGACTATTTTCTGTGCTATGTTTAAAGGAATATTAATTAGCTGCTTTGTAGAGGGTGGATTATAGCTTTTGTATCTATCATCTTGCTAAGTATTGTAAGCTTATTGTCTCTATTTTTATCTACTCTAATTAAATAAAGCTCTCCCATCCCCCTCTGAGTCTTATTTCTTGTTGCTTCTAGTTTGTTTCATTTATACTTATGCATTCTTGACAAATTCCTTTTCTTCTCATTCTGATCTTTTATTATATAGCTGCAATTTCTTTGTATAATTGAATACATGGCCTTATTGGATTCATCCATCAATTCAAAGCACTACACTAATGCAGAATCCACTTTGGCTTCTTGTGTTGGACATTCCTTTGACTTGGATTATTTGTGTTATCATTTCAGAAAAGCAGTGCCTTTCTCTACTTCAGTTTTTGATTTGGGGATATAATATATTTTAACAGCTCTCAAACCATTTCTTATTTTCTCCTGCCTTCCATCCGATCTTGGTTTTACTCTGAGATGGAACAAGTGGGCTCTTGAGTTCGTCCCCATCTCATCTGTGATCATTTATCTTCCTGTGAATCATCAGGGACAGTAAGCAGCGTGTCTGTGAGTGAGGCGCAGCTGGGGCTGACTGTAGTCTCTGCTGAGGTCCTTGAGTCCCACAGGATTCCTTTATTTGATTCCATTTCACCAGAGTGGCATGAACTCAACTCCTCTAGACTTTGGCCCACTCTTCTGACTTAGCAGTATCTGTTGTAACAAGGATCCTTCCTGCCTTACCAAGGCCCAGATATAGGTTATAGACAATTTAATGTTTTCTGTTGATTTCCTGAGAATCTTAATTCATCTCTCCGTCACTCTCCACATTAGACTACAGTAACCCCCCGCCCTTTCTCTGGAGTTTCACTTCCCATAGATTCCATTATTCATGTCTTTTAATTGTGCATGATTCTATATAGAGTGACGGGCTCTCCTGCCTTCAGGACCATATTGTAACTCATCCCTTTGTCCAGTGGAGAGAGGATGTATGTGCTAATTGTCTCTCAGTAACTGTGCCAGCTGTAAAGATGACTTGTAGCATTCCTGCACTTGTTTCCAGTATTCTTTATTTGACTTAATTCTATTAGACCTAAATATAAACATAGCAATGATATCAGTTCAGCTTGCCAAAGTGATGTGTAGGAATACTTTCTATAAGTGAGAAGTTAAAACTTCTTGACTTGAAGAAATAGTAAAAATTTGTCAAAACTTGTGAGTGGAAAATGTGAACTGAAAGTGTGCTCTGGTTTGCAGAAATAATTGCATCAAAAAACACTGAGTCTAGATAATGACTTATAATTCCAATCATAAATAAACTTCACCACAAGAATATTATAGGAACCTCTGTGTATGGAAAATATGCACACATATATAGATATATATGTGTGTGTGCATGCGTGCATGTGTGGTTTCAAGGCCCAATACTAGCTGCAGCTACAAATGTGTGGAATATAATTTCCAATAACAAAGGGGACTACTATACTCAGGGATATTCTCAGGATTTTGTGCATTTCATTTATCCTCAGTGTTGCTTCTCAAGGTGGAAGCAGGATTGGATATCCAGTCACCTTGGCTATTATACCACAATCTGCTGTTATTTTCCTGGCCATTGATTTTGGAAGTTTTCTCTTACCCCCTAATGTTTCCTGCTGCTGGAAAGCCTTTTGTCCTCTGGAGGAAAGAGAGGCCTTCACAGAACTCTGAGGCATCACTAGCTCTTAGACTCAAAGTTACTTTCAAACATATGTGTGAATTATTCATATTAAGACATTGGAATAAAATTACTGTTGAATTAAAAACAGTCACATTTGTGAAAGGCATCCAGTGGTTTAAAGTATAGAATCCTAAAGTCCATCATAATTATACAAATGTAGGAGGCACAGAGATCCTTGTGCTTACAGATAAGCACTATGGAAGATAGGAATGCTAAACACACATGGTTGTCTCTTCAAAGAGAGAGGTGTATAATCTATTTTCTTTCAGGAAGGCTGGGGGCTTTGCACTATTTGCTTGGTTGAGACCACACCAGATCCTCCCCTAGTCCCTTACTGTGAGCTTGTCTACAGAACCCACCTTTATGGAAGATGTTACATGTACTTTACAAAGAATTTTTATCTAGTTGTGTCTTAAGCTTTATTGTGCACATAGAATTGAGTTAATTATCACCAGGAATTTTTTCACCAAATTATGCTGTGCTTAAATATGCCTAAAATAAACTGCCCAGTGTCAGACTCTGAAAGTTTGAACCAATATCGGCTACCAAGTCATCGTGAACTAGATGTCATTCTTGTCTCTGGTAGATCAATACTCTGCAGGCCATGATGTTTGCTGAGACCCCTCACACACAAAGGCTTAAATCTGGTGGTATACAAGATATAAATGAACAAGTGAGTAGAGACAGAATAATAGAGATGCTTAAGTATCTGGAATATTCTACAGATTTTACTAAGTAATTTCAATAACAAAGTATAAATAATAAGACAAGAAGAGGGGTAGAATTTCCAGTTAGAAGGATATAGGAAAGCACAAGGGAGAAGATGAAAGTGAATAGAGTCCAAAGACAGAGAACAGAAAAGGCTCATTTCAAATAAAGGGAGAATCACAGGGCACAGGGGTTGAAATGACATAAATGAGGCTGGAAACAAACAAGTTGTACATTAAGCACATAACTTCTGATTCGAAGTGGCGTGTGAATGCTCAAAGGATACCATAATAAATTACTTACATTAAACAATAGGTAATGTAAGATTAAACATGGTAAAGAAGCACAGGACTATCATCCCAGCACTCGGGAGGCTGAGGCCAAAGGAGATGAGTTCAAGGTCATCTTCAGCCACACAATGAGAACTGACTCTGAAGCAAGAGCATGCTGTGAATAGGCAGCAAACATACATATAAACTGGTAGTAGAGAGAGGGTAAATTCTGGGACATTGGGAGCATGCCATACAGGTTTTCACAGACACTTTTTTTGGAGGTCGCTATGAATTTATTGTTAAATTTTACCCCTAAAGATGTATGCAAGGCACATTGGAGTTTGTAAACTCTGAATATGCTCCACAGAAAGGGCTTCCTGTAACCCAAGTTTGCATCTAATTACCTACACAACTGAGGATGACACTGAGCTTCTGATTCTCCTTTCTTTACCTCCTATGGACTGAGGCTCAAACCCAGAGCTTCATTAGTACTAGGCAAGGATTTATATCCCAAATCCAAATTCTTGATACTTGTCAACTCTTTACAATGAAAGTTTTTTTAATTATTTTTTTCTTTTTAAAAAAGAAAACAAACTATCTTTTTTCATTTTACATACCAATCCCAGTTTCCTCTTCTTCTTCTCATCCCATTCACTCCCTTACCTCAACCCCACTCCCCATCCATTCCTCAGAGAGGGTAAAGTACATTGTTTTGGGGAAGGTCCAATGCCCTCCCTTGGATAAGCAAGACACTTGAACTTTTTATCTAAATTGGCCAAATTTGTGTCTTCAGATAAGAGGACTTAAGACATTTGCCCCCTTTGAGTCCCACTGAATTCTATATAAAGTAAGAATGGTGAATTTAGTTTCTGATATCAATGCTAACTTTCAAATGCAATGTGGGTATGAATTACAAGGAGGAAAACACGGGGAATTTGGAGGCAATTTACTATGTAGTAATAATTTTGGCAAAAACTACATTGAAGTATTGTTGCAAGGAACTGCTTGTTTATTCCAGCCGCCCAGAACCAAAATAATCACACAGAAACTGTATTAATTAAATCACTGTTTGGTCCATTAGCTCTAGCTTCTTATTGGCTAACTCTTACTTATTAATTTAACCCATTTCTATTAATTTGTGTATTGCCACGTGGCTGTGGCTTACAGGCTAAAGTTCCATCTGGCTCCAGGGGGGCTACATTGCTTCTCTCTGCCTCTGCCCTTCTTTTTCCCAGCATTCGGTTTAGTTTTCCCCGTCTAGCTCTGTTCCCTTATACCTCTGCTATAGACCCCAAACAGTTTCTTTATTAACCAATGATATTCACAGCATACAGAGGGGAATCCCATATCAAAGTATTTACAGAAAAGAAATGTATACAAAGGGATTTCCAAGGTGGGATGAAGAAATAGGAGAAATTACATTCCAAGGTGAGTCCAAGTTCTGACTTGTGTTATTAAGAGACTAGATAATGTTTGGAATAAGAGCAAAAATCAAGCTAAGGATCTGTTTTGGAGAGTGGGATGATTATATCAACAGGCAGCATTGGAAGGGGGTGAGGTTTCACCTAGTGTCAAAAGTGGGCAGTGAGAAATACAAGTCTAGGTTTCAAAAGGCAAACATGAGAAATTTAGAACTCAACTTTAGGAAAGTTATTTATGAACTGCAGAGTGAACTGTGGATTGAATTAGGCCTTGTCAGTTAATCTACTGATGCTCTAAACCCTCAATACATATGATGGTATTTGGAGAGGGGGAATCGGGAGGTAAATAGGTTTAGATGAGTTTATAAGGCAGGTACATTAGAAGACCAAATGAAAACACACTCTCAAATCTGACATGTGAAATTGTTATAAAGATTTATTACATACATGCAGTAAGAGAGTGGTAGATATATGCATTGGGGATTCTAAAGTTGGAAATATGATTTCTAATGGGGAGATGCTCAAGAATCTTTCTTGACTTAATTGGTATCACATCATTTATGCCCAAGAGTCTCCATATTTCTCATGTTTTTCTAATGCAATTTTCCATGGAAAGATGGCTTCAGAAGCAGTTACAGATGAAGTGGTTGACACTGACTTTGAGAATCCTTGCAGGAAACCTATGTTTTATGGAGCTATGGAATAACTACAGAAGGGACTATTTTCAGTGGTTGACAGAGTTAAGATCAAAGACAAAAGACTTGAGAAGCCCAGAAAGAAGTGGTGTGCATCAATTTCATCCTAGACAAAGCAGTACATCATGGTGAGAAGCTCCTTAAGACACAGGGTGTTTAAAGAGAGTTGAAGCATGCCATATGTCAGGCAAGCTTGTTGAAATACCAGAAGTAAGCAACCCAAAAATTTCAGAAAGTCCTAAAACTGACCAGTCTGGAATACATAGTGAGGCTCTGTCTGAAAAACATAAAACTAGCAACAGGAAGG
>PVIU01006349.1:29561-103023 GCA_004026605.1 Ondatra zibethicus
GGCTCGGGCTGTGTTCCCAGCGCCGGGCCCCTTGTTCTGTCCCGCCCGGCTCCCAGTGCGTACTCGAAATAATTACACGGAAACTGTATTCATTGAAATACTGCCTGGCCCATTAGCTCTAGCCTCTTATTGGCTAACTCTCACACATTTGTTTAACCCATTTCTAATAATCTGTGTGTTGCCACTAGTCGTGGCTTACTGGGAAAGATTCAGCATCTCTGACCTGGCAGGCTTCATGGCGGGCAGCTCTCTCTGGCTCTGTCCCCTTCCCAGCATTCTCTTCTCTTTATCCTGTCTATCTAAGTCCTGCCCTATCAGAAGGCCAAGGCAGAGTCTTTATTAACCAATAAAAGCAACCAAAATACAGAAGGACCCTCCTACACCAGAAGGTAGCTGAACAATTGAAATCCTTGACACACAAATGTGAATACCAGTTTAGATTTCAGAACCCACATAAATGCCAGGTAGGTGTGGTGCTCCACCAACCTGATGGAGCAAAGCATGCACCATTTGAAAATGGAGGAACCTCTAGAGCAAACTGGATACTTGGAATATCTGATAAGTGAGCTCTGGGCTTGACTGAGAGCCTCTGCCTCAATGAATAAGGTCAAAGGGTGATAGGGATGCATCTGCCATCAACCACAGGCCTTTACTGTGATTATACATGTGAATGTACACTTGCACACATGTGTGTCCCCAAGTATACAGACATGCATAAACTCTGACACATATTCCATATACATATGAATGCAAGAAAAATTGGAAGAACAGAGAAAAACTATATGCTGATCAAGCTGAGAGAATTCCAAATGATACCAAAAGAGAAGCCAAGCAAATAAAAACATAACAATAGCCACACTTCAGGGAGGTAGGGTTTCAATGAATAGAGACTGAATGTGTTGAGTGATGACTGAATGAACATCAGTGGTCCATCCTACTCACAACTTCCCATATGAGGCCCACCATAGTCACCGGCCCTTCTTTAGATGCTACTGTGTCATGTCTGGGTCATTAACATCAATTGACAGAAATAATGTAGGTACTGCCATCTTTGGAGAAAATAAATATTCTCAGTGATTAACAGTTGCCTTTTCCTAACTTGTGACATCTTGCATATACTTAGTAGACTCTACTGCTGGATAATAAAATCTTATCCAAAGAAAGTGTTGTATAGAAAAGAAAGTCATCAATTTTGCCTCTCTTTTCATTTTTCCCCCTCTAACTTTTTATCCTTAAGTGCCATTTTCAATTCATTTCCTGCCTGACGTGTTTTCCATGTCAGTCACAGACATGGCGTTTCTTAGGGATTAGAAATGAGTAAGAAGTTTAACAAGTGATTGTTTGCCTAATATTATTCAGATAGCAGAGTTACTTGTCATTTGGTAACAGTTAATCAGTGGCAAGTGACAAGCACTATTGTAGGCATCTCCTATCGCTCAGGGATAGAAGGAATGCACTTGAAGAAGAATTACAGACATCATGTGCACGGCTCTATCAGTGGCCATACCAGGGGACAAGTGGGGTTGCTATAAAGGATGCTTGTAGAAGAGGGTAATGCATTTCACCACCACCTCCACCTAGCATCAGCCATATAGATTAGTGAAGATCAAATGGCAGTACAATCAAAAGATTATCTTTAGGGTGGCTACTAATCCAAGGGCATAAAAATTCTACCTCCATGGGTCAGTGGCCATGTTTAACATTATTGTCTTAGTTGACGTTCTACTGCTGTGAAAAGACCATGTCCATGGTGCTCTCCTAAAGGAAAACATTTAATTGGGGCTGGCTTACAGGTTCAGCGGTTTAGTCCATTATCATCATGGAAGGAAGCATGGTAGCACACAGGAAAACATGGTACTGGAGTGGAGACTGAGAGTTCTACATATAGATTACGAGGCAGCAGGGAGAGAGAAAGAGATACTAGGCTTGACTTGAACATTTGAAACCCCAATCCCACCCCCAGTGACACATTTCCTCCAACAACACCACACTTCCTAGTCCCTACCAAGTAGCACCACTCCCTTATGAGCAAAAATTCAAATATATGAGCATAAGGGGTTGATTATTATTCAAACTACCACATTCCATTCTCTGGACCCCCTAATGACCAAGCATTCAAATATATGAGCCTAAGGAATTAATTATTATTCAAACTACCACATTCCAATCCTTGGCCCCCAAAGGCTTATAGCCATATTATAATGAAAAAATGTATTCAGTCCAACTACCCAAGTCCCCATTGTCTATCACAGCCTCAACACTGTTGGAAAGTCCAAAGTTCAAAGTTTCTTTGAGATTCAAGGCAATCTCTTAACTGTGACCCCATGTAAAATCAAAATAAGAAATACTTCCAACATACACTGGCATAGGATATACATTACCATTCCAAAATGTAGGGAAGGAAGCATAGTGAGGAAACACTGGACCAAGCAAGACTGAAAACCTGATAGGCAAACTCCAAACTCTGCATCTTCATGTCTAATGCCAAAAGCTCTTCAGATCTCCAACTTCTTTTACCTTGGTCGACTGAGCACCTCTCCTTCTCTCTTAGGCTGGCTCCACTCCCTGTTAGCAGCTCTTCTTGGCAGGTATCCCACTGCTCTGGTATCTCCAACATGTTGGGGTCACCAAAGAAATCCAGGCTTCACTTTCACAGCTTCACACTAAGGCCCGTTTGAACCTTCAGGGACATCTCTGACACAAATGTGACCTCAGCAGCTTTCCTGAGCCGTGGAGGAAGATTTCATAACCCATTTCTTGTATCCTTGACTCTAAACTCAGAACTGTTAACTTTGGACTGGTCAAAGCTGCCAAATTCTGCTGCTTGCTGGGGCTGGAACATGGTCCCTTTATTCAAATACATTTTCACCAGCTTTATGTTTTTAATGATTTGTTTCACTGCCAAGGTTGGCTGTCCTGGAACTTACTCCATAGAGTTGACTAGCCTCAAACTTAGAGATCCACCTACCTCTGCCTCCCAAGGGCTAGAATTACAGGTGTATATCTGTAGCGTGAATAATAAAAACCCAGATACAGATATTGAAATTCAACCTGAAGATCAGAAAAGCAAAGCATTCAAGCCATTACAGAGCTCTTACCTCTAAGAAATCCTCAGATTGAAATCAATTATTGATTGAAAATGTGCTAAAGGACTCAGAATTTCATTAAAAAAAAGCATGTTAATAGCAAAGGTTTAAAAACAGACCTTTTTTTTTTTATCATGAGGCAACAAGCCAAGGAAATAATAAGGAAATGTCCTACTTGTTCTTTATATAACTAACCAAACACCATTACCTGCAGGAAGTACCCCAAAGGGTACTCAAAGGAATGAAATCTGCCAGATGGATGTATTCCATTTTGTAGAATTTGGAAAACTAAAATATGTACTCCACACCATTGATATCTATTCAGGTTTTCAATGGGCAACTGCTTTGAGTTCCAAAATGGTTGATTCAGTAATCACATATTTGTTAAAAGTTATGGCCATCATGGTTATACCTGTACAAATAAAGATAAACAATGCTCCAGCATACATCTCTAAGAAAATGAAACAGTTTTTTTGCTTATAATATAAAGTATATTACAGGTATACCACACAAGACAGGCAGTTATAGAGAGATCAAATCTAACTCTGAAGGATATGTTAATAAGCAGAAAGGGATGCTAAATATCCCTCAGAAATAGATTGCATAATGCTTTCTTAGCTTTGAATATTCTAAATACTAATGAGAAAGGAACAACAGCTGCACAGGGAGACTTTGAATAGTAGAAAAAATACAGAAATAAATCAGTTGATAAACTTTAAAAATGTACTGACCTCAGAGTGGAAACTAGAACATGTGTTATGTTGGGAAAGGGGCTTTGCTTTTGTTTCCACAGGAGAAGAAAAGCTATGGATACCATCAAAATTGATAAAGATTCGATTTGAACAAGAGATACCTCTTAATTACAAGAGATGATAGCTCATCAAACAGCATGGCTGTTTAATCTAAACTAACCTATAAATCTAACAAGCGCTTTTCATTTGTTCAGATATAACTTGCCAAAAGAGAATCTCCCTGAAATTAGGGTTGGAAAAGGGTTTTGTTTTGGTCTTTTCAGGAGAATAAAGGTATCCAGCTAAGAAATCTGAAGACTACTAGACAGATGAGACATCCAAAGAAAAAGAACTAACCTTAAGAAAAATAAATGTCTCAAGAAAAAGAATAAATTAGCCTATTGGTATATCCCATTTCCAACAGGATAAAATTTGATAAATCTTCCCAAATGTTTGTTTCTGCTGTTCTCTACAGACATCCATTGCAAATGATCCTTTTGTAGTCCCAGTCAAATTAAAAATTAAAGCTGGCTTTGGAGTTGGAGTGTGGCTCTCTCCTACTCTACACCCAAACATGCTTATTAAAGTGAAACCCAAAACTTCTGTCTCATGTCAGAAGAGCCACTTAATATAGGACAGAAGAAAAACAAATATTTAAGGACTGTTTTATTGCTACTAACCTCATAATCCTTTGGTTTTATATTGACCCTTTAGAAGCTTTCTTTAAGGTATAAGATTTATAAGATTAATACTCACATATATATGTATAATACATATATAATACACATATATATCTAAAACTTTTTGTCATGATATTAATGGTCATATAGAGTACTAACTAACTTTAGAAAAAGGCTTCATCTACCTTTCTGTACATGATTTCCAGGTTTGAGTCTCTATCAGTTTTCTGCAGTGAACCGTGAGCACATTTTGAAATCTCCATTAGGAGGATGGAGCCCTACAATGATAATTCCTTCAAGATTATGATAACATCACTAAGCTGAAGAATATCACCTGTAGTTTGGCTTTGAAATACAAACTGCACAGAAGAATTTCAAGGTGGCTAGCTGACGTTATCCAGCCTAACAGATTATACTCCAGCCAGGACTTGAGACAAGCCCTGTGCTTTCACATTATGCAGAGACTGGACAAGAAATGATAAAGCTACCTCTCTCAGTACTTGACAATCAAAATTTTTCTTTTCAGGATCCCCTAAAGTTGCCATTGTCCCAGAAATCAGGAAATAAATTTAAGAATAACATTCCCAAGAGGTGGGGTGGGTGGTTTTGGTCATTCAATGGGTTATGGATATTTGTCATTGTTTACGGTGGGTTGGTTAAAAGTTGCTATTGGTTATGGTCAGGAGGAAAGTTGAACAAAAGAAATTGGATTCAGAGTTCCTGTTTTGAATATAAAAAAGGAGGATACAGATATGATAGGGTAAAAGGGTTGAATCTACTTTGAAAATAAAAAAGCGATGATATAGATATGAAATAATAAAAAGGAAGATTATCAAATCTACTTTAAGAAAGCACCTACTAGTTTTAAATGTTTTATGTTGGATTGGACATTGTATATTGATACAAATTTGAGATTAATTTTGTTAAAACAGACTGTGCATACTTTTTTTTTTGGTTTTTTTGAGACAGGATTTCTCTGTCTGTCCTGGAACTAGCTCTTGTAGACCAGGCTGGTTTCGAACTCACAGAGATCTGCCTGCCTCTGCCTCCCGAGTGCTGGGATTAAAGGCATGTGCCACCACTGCCCAGCCTGTGCATACATTTCTAATCTTGTTTAAGGTATTATACCTATACAGCTCATTTAACAATGTAATACAAATTTCTAGTCCTTGAAAATTTTTATTACCAACTGTTTAGGATAATAAGGAAAGGCAGGTTAGTTAATCACGTATTATAGTCAAACTTGTAGTCACTTTAGGTATGTTTTCAAGGTCAAGCAAAGATATATTTTGATAGACAGGTCATCTTCAAAGTCTTCAGAGATCTACAGAATATGAAATTTAAGATGTTTTTAATAACATAGGTTCTTTTTGCTTTTTTTTTTTATGACAATTAGACATGTCTGCTCCTGGCAGCACCAATCTACTTCAGAGAAGATAATGGGCATTGACGAAACTCCACATGGACTTTGCTTTCTTTTTGGCAAAAGTAAGCCACTGGGCGAGAAAATGCCCTTGCCTCAATTGCAGACAGTATGCTGTCTTAATGGGACAAGCAGGACCCAAAAGAGAGTGACTGCTGTTCCTTCCCCAGACAAGCAGGAACAGTCCTTCAAAACCCCTGGTTCATGGAAAAGTCTGTCAGATATTCTAGACCTGTAAGCCTAATATGGATGCCCCAACATTGCAGAGAAACTTTTCAGTTTATCCTCAGGCAGACTTTTCAGACAAGGGCAAAAAGCAATCACATTCTTTGTCAAAATACACAATGGTCTCTAGGCCACATACTAATATTTTTTTTTCTCTGAAACTTCTTGAGCTGGACTCTAACAGGTCAAGACTCCCTCAACACCACTGTCTTCCATGTTCCTACTAGGATGGCCCCTTATGCTCCTGCTTAAAGTGTCCAAAGTCCCAACGTGTTCCATATTCCTCCAAACAAAAGCAGTATGAGGCCTCTCATAGCAATTCCCCAGTCCCTGGTATCAGTCTTCTGTGTTAGTGAGTGTTTCATTGCTCTGAAGAGACACAATGATCATAGCAACTCTGCTAAAGGAAAACATTTAATTGGAGCTAGCTTATAGATTCAGAGGTTCAGTCCATTATCATCTTGGTGGGAAACATGGTAACACACAGGCAGCTAAGAATTCTACCTCCAGATCAGTAGAAAACCAGAAGAGAGAGAGAGAGAGAGAGAGAGACAGAGACAGAGACAGAGACAGAGACAGAGAGACAGAGACAGACAGAGAGAGAGAGAGAGACAGACAGACAGACAGACAGACAGAAAGAGAAACTGGGCCTGTCTTGAGCATTTGAAACCCCAAAGCCCATCCCTAGTGACACACTTCATCCAACAAGGTGACACTTCCTAGTCCCTGTCAAGTAGTGCCACTCCCTAATGACCAAACATTCAAATATATTAGTCTGGGGAAGCATTCTTATTCAAATCACCACAATCCTTAACCTCAGCTGATCTTTTCTCAACATAAGAACACTTCAAAAATGCATAACAGATTTACTATTTATAGAAGTTCAGGTTGTAAGTACTGTACCACTGAGCCTTTAGCTCCATATCTAGTCACATATGTGTGCTAACAGAAAAGGGGGCTTTCCAGAGCAGGACTCATGGAAGAAGGCAGGATCTAGCCAGTGGGGTAGGGAACAGAGAAGATTTACTAGAAATAAAAAAAAAACACTGCAATTAGCAGAGATTCAAGGTAACACTGGCCAAACACAACAGGTTTTCCATCCCTTCAAATATCTATGCATAAGGCTGAGACCAGCAGTGTTGTTAAACTTCATGAGATCACATCAGGACCAAGGTTAACATTATCTTTGATTCCAAGTACTTTTGAATTCCAAGTACTTAAAGGCTAACATTTTAAGTCTTACTTACTAGTGACTACAATCTCATGTGTCTCTGCAGAGTCTTCTGTTCTGACAAGAACCACCACCCTACCCGGCAACATATTGGTTCTTATTAGGTAATCCAACAGGTGATTGCTGATCCTACATGACTCTGTCAAGCTCTGTCACTTATTAGGTAATCCAACAGGTGATTGCTGATCCTACATGACTCTGTCAAGCTCTGTCACTGGTCTAAACTGGTCACGTGTTTGCCAATCTATGAAGTTATCTATTGTTTCACAGGAACAATTACTTCTTTATCCTTTGGTTACAGCATAGGTAGAATTCCTGGAGTCATTTATTTATATTGAAGTAATCTACAGAGCTAAAAGATGGAAGTAAAATCATTTTAGTTTCCACATGAAAGGCCTGTCTCCATTTCACTGGATAAACATCTGGAGGGAGCAGGCTGCAAGCTATTCCTAAGAGATCCCAATCACGCTGTGCTCAGGGTGGCTTCCCACGGGGAACGAAAATATTTATTGCTGCATGCTCACTAACCTAGGCTTCTATTTCCCCAAAACAAAACCTCTTATCTTCACCTCCACCCTCCACTGGCCTCTCTGGACCTGCCCCATTGAGTGAGTGACACTCTCTGATCAATTACATGTAAATTGAGGTTTAGGACAAGATAGCATTGTTCCAAGGATATCATCCAGAGGCTGGCACTTTGAAAATCATTCTATGTAATAAAAGAGAACAATGCACTTGTTCACTAACCCCCCCCAATAAGTTCTATGGATGCACTAAAAATCTGAAGTTGTGTCATTTGTCTTCTTCCAAATAGCCAACTCTAGGGAATAGCATCCTATACCCTAGATCTACTAATGGAAACTTCCCTTATGGCTATAGTATAGAGTTAATCTACCATGTTGCAAATATCAGTAGCTATGAAGATAAAGCTTGAGACTAGAAATACACTTTAATGACCCCAGTAATAGTACTCTATCATAGTTCCTCGGAAGAGTTAAAGCTAAGTACAAACAGACACTCCTTCATTTCATCATTGTTGAAACATGGACAAATGGGGTATCTCTCAGATGGTAAGTGATAGCCTATGCAAACAGAAGGATGAATATTATTCAGTGCTAAAAAATGGCATATGAAGATGTGAAAAGACATCAGGAAACTTAAATACACATTACAAAGGAAACAAACCTATCAAAAAAGGCTCATACTATGATCATTGAACTATTGGCTGCCATGGCAGGACTACAGGGACCATAAAGAGATGATTGTCACCAGAGTTTAGGGGGTGGGATGAATATACCTCAAGGGTCACTATACACTTGTCCAGACACATAGACTGCACAGAATCAAGACTGAACCCAAGACTTTAGGTGACAATGATTTGCCTGTGTGGTTTCACTGACTGCAACAAATGTACCACTCTGGTATGGAGGCTGACAGTGGGAAAGGCTGCTCCAGCATGTAGGTGGAGTCTGGAAGAACTCACAGTGCTTTCTGCTCACATTTTCTGTGAACCTAACACTGATCTAAAAAATGAAGTCTGTTTAAAAGAGTAGTCAGAGGTGGGTGTGAGCTTTCAAGAAGTGAATATTAATATCTGCAGTGTAATCCAAATTCCATCAGAAAAGCAGAGCTCTTAAACCCACTTGTGGGACTTTCTATTTTTAAATTAATGAGTCTTGATATTGTGCTGATAATACAAGAATATTGATAACAATGTAAAGGGGTGCTGAATTGTTTTGAAAACAAAGAAAACCTCCAAACCTTTCTTTGGGATCACAAGCATATGTCTCACACATTCCAAACCTAAAATGTTAAATAATCATCACCATCTGGACGAGACATTCACCCTTGGATAGTGCAGGGGAGATTTCTCCAGAAATAGAGATATGCTGACTGGTGGCAGGTAATAGAATTAGCTATTTCTCTTCAAACTCCAAAATGATTTTTAAGCAGACATTATGATTTCCACTTTATTCGTGATTTGCATGAGGTGGGGTCATGTTTCTATTATGCAAGTAGTGCCTCATTGTTCACGCATACAAGCTCCCTCACTGCAAAAATGAACACCAGCCTTCTACAGCTCGTATGCTCAGAGTTACAAGAGAAAATTTAGACGTGGGCATTCCAGTAAGAACAAGAACTGTACATACAACATTACAAGAAATGAGGACCAATTAGTCAGAACTAGGGTGATTGCAAATCCTCAAGGAGGAAAGTAGCACTGTGGGTCTAGGAGACTTGGGAAATGGAGTCATATTTCTTATCAAGAAGCTGAAAGTTGAAGGCAGATAAGAAAAAATTGGATGTGGATGTTAAAAAGAAGAATAGAACAAGATGGACCCAAATTGGAGGCTATCACCAACCATGGACCAATTTTTCTACATGTCTGTATCTATATACCTATATATCTATATACCCATCTACAGCTTCAACTAAAATGACTTCCATATCTATATCTGTATCCATCTATCTATATCACCTATTTCTGTACTTGTATTTATTAGTAAATAACATATACTTTAGAATCTCAGTTCTAGCTTGAAGCTGGTCCTTGACATCAATATTCAACGTAGCAATATGAGAAGTGGTAGATTTGAAGCAGCAACCCTAGAAGCTTGC
This sequence comes from Ondatra zibethicus, assembly GCA_004026605.1. Taxonomy (NCBI): domain Eukaryota; kingdom Metazoa; phylum Chordata; class Mammalia; order Rodentia; family Cricetidae; genus Ondatra; species Ondatra zibethicus. The sequence continues at coordinate 39,557 of PVIU01006349.1, forward strand.
CTCTGAGGCCTTGAGCCTGAAATATTGGTGTCGCCCTAACCTTAGAATCCTGGTCTCTTTTCAATACCAAGAACAGGCCGCTTTCACATGCATGTTATTATCACAAAGTAAGGAACCTGAAATAACCATTATTTCTAGTAACTGTTAAAGAATCTAAAGGAAATCAACTTTTCCTTTTCTTTGCCTTTCTTTTCCTCCCTTATATACATGTTTCTAGTTCCATTCATGTTCTGCTTCACTAGTTGGAGTTGTCTAGTGTTACCAAAAAAAAAAAAACAAAAAACAAAAAACAAAAAACAAAAAAAAAAAAAACCAAAAAGAAAAAAGAAAAGCCCCCCAAAACCCCTTGGTCTCTGTGATGGTTTGAATATGAATAAAAATTGCCCCCTAGGCTCATATATTTGAATGCTGTTTGGGTATGGCCCCTGGGAGATATGGCCTTATTGAAGGAGATATGTCACTAGGGGTTATTGACAAAGGTTTCTGTCCCACCAGGTACCATAGTCGTTCAGTCTCAAAGAAACACATACAGGTCTACATTAATTAAAAACTGGTTGGACTATTAGCTCAGGTTTCTTATTAATGAATTCTTGCATCTTAAATTAGCCCATAATTCTCATCTGTGTTAGCTTGGTAACATGGCTTATTACCTTTATCAGTGAGGCAATCTCATCTTGCTTCCTCTGTGGCTAGGGGACGACTGCAGACTGAGCTTTCCCTCTTCCCAGAATTCTCCTGTTCTCGTTGTCCCACCTCTATTTCCTGCCTGGTCACCCCGCCTATACTTCCTGCCTGGCTACTGGCCAATCAGCGTTGTATTGAAATACAAGTGACAAATCTTTACAAAGTACAAGACTATTGTCCCACAGCAAGGGGTGAGCCTTGAGGGTTTAAATCCCACTCCATACCCAGTTCTCTCTGTCCCTGTGTGTGTGTGTGTGTGTGCATGTGTGTGTGTGTGTGTGTGTGTGTGTGTGTGTGTGTGTGTGTGATATCCCTTTATTACTCTCAGCTACTGCTTCGCTGACATGGCTGCCGACCTGTTACCATGTTCTCCCATGGTTGTGGACTCACCCACTAAAACTGTAAGCTCACAAAGTTGGTTTATTTTGTAAAGCTGCCTTGGTCATGGTGTGTCTTCATTCTGACAGAAAAGTAGCTAAGAGAGTTCTACTTCATAAACCAATGATAATCAACAACAGGGAGCTCCCAGGCAATGATGCTTGTAGTATTCCCCAGGTGACCATAATGCACAGTCAAGGGTCATAATCACTAAGGGGAAGCATCCTTTGTTCTAGGCTGCCTTGATGAGGTGAAGGAGGGGCATTTCTGCTTGGATGCAGTTCTATATGTGAACTACTACCTCTCTTCTGATAGCATTTCTCTACTGGTAGAATTATTTTTTTAACATTTTGAAGAATGTGACTTCTTGATCATAGCACAAAGAACAGCATATGACAGTATCAAAGCAAAAGCAAGAATTTGGATTTAAACAGAAATGGCTCATTTCCTTTATACATTATTTTTAAAGATCAATTTATTACCATCTTCTCTGAGAAGGAGCTAGAAGGGTACACTTTCAAGTTACTTAATGGCAATGCCAATAACTCCATTCTAAATATTTCCCACATATACACAACAAGAAGTTTTCACAAAGAAAAATAAAATCCCTGAAATTCACAAGAATAGCTTCCAAATAGTAAACCTTTAAGAAATTTTCATTTTATAAAAGGTCAGGTCTGTATTCGGAGTGTAACTACAAGTGTTGAAAGGCCGAATGATTCTGAGAACTGTTCTTGCTCCAGTGACATGATGAAAACTCTGAAATAATTTCCAGCTCTGATCTTGTCAAGGATAAAAGTCATTAATTCTTGGAGGTAGGTGTTACCAAGGACAGTCATATTACTAGAATATTTGCTAACTGAATAAAAGTAAAATATTACATCTAATTATCTGGTGGAACAAGCCATGGGTGTTTCCTTAGACACAGCCCAAGTTTCTTTTCTTCTTGGGCATCCTGCCAGCCATGGCTGGAGACCAATATTTGTGATGATGTGTAACTTCAGGATTTCCCATGTACAGTAGCTTGTCTTTGTCCATGGCCTAGCATTGGCCTGAAACTTGCATAAGTCATTTAGCAAAATCTCTACTTTTATTCTTACACCTGTGTATCTGTATTCATCATTTAAAAAAATCAAAGTTTTATCTTGTAGGCAAAGCTCTTAAATGTTAAATTATTAAATTGCTTGACAGGTTCATAAGGCTCCAGCTGTGTTGCTCCATGAATAATTTTCATGTATTTTCCTGTGTTCTTTACTCTTAAATATAACATTCCCACCAGGTACTCCTGTCAAGATCTTAGAAGAAATGAACCTTTTTGTCCTAACAAAGAATAAAAATTGGATAGATTGAAATGCCAATCTCCCTGCCTTAATTTCCAAGATCAGCAAGGACATAGGGAAAATCATAGTCCCTAAGATGGGGATGCAGGGAGCTATGGCTCACTGGAGCAGAGACCTTGATTGGTATTGATAACTAGGAGGACAGAGCTTCAGTTGTTAAATTCTGGACACTCAGTTCAGGCAACTGTGAGAACAGAAAACTCTAGAAGGGCTAGCTCCTGGGGACCCTTACAAGTCAGAGAGGCTTATCTCTACCAGCTTAAGCAAGTTCCCACAGCAAATACCAAACACAAATTCCTTTGTGCTTGTTTGTTTGTGTGTGTGTATGTGTGTGTGTGTGTGTGTGTGAGAGAGAGAGAGAGAGAGAGAGAGAGAAGGAGAGAGAGAGGGAGAGAGATAGAGAGACAGAGACAGAGAGAGGGAGGGAGGGATGGAGCACTCTGGTGTCAATGGGGTCTTTGCTCAGAAGCAGATTAGCCAGTTATTATCCCTGCTCAGTTATTACCATTTTAATGGGAAGGGAAGTATTCAACTCCAGGAGCTGCAATCCTTCTATGTATAGGGAGAAAAATGCCAAAGTCTTGTTTCATTCTTGCCCCATTCCTCATCCAAGGAGAGTGAAAAGGTCCTGAAAAGCATGTGAGGGCTTCTTCGGCTGTTCACTCAAAACTGGGGCTTCACAATGAGGCTACGTACACGATTTCCCTATCCACATGCCTAATCTTCACACTGCTAAAGGTTGACATCCAGACGTTCCTTTAACCTAGTGCACCCTGTCTGGGTATAAAATACATTACAATGTAGACTAAAAGACAAATAGGAATCAATTCATAATTTTAAGAAAAAGAACAAGCATAAAGCAGAGATGTTGGGATTTTTCAGACCAAGAATTTCAAAATGATTAACTATACTGAGAGTATTCATGGATAAGGTAGACAGCATGCCAGGACAGGTAGCAGAAACTGCCAGTTCCTAAGAAACAGAGAAAAACACCAAAGACAAAGATTATTACTACAAGATAAACATTGCATTCGGCGGATAGAATATTAGGTTCTCCGAGGCTGGGAAAAGACTCTGAGAAAAGTACAGATATTCTGGCTAGTTTTATCAACTTGATGTAAACTAGAGTCACTCATGAAGAGAGAGCCTCCACAGAGGATTGCCTCCATAAGATTGTTAAAGCTTTTTGAAGATTGTCTTTACAAATCACAGTTTCACCCAGCATGCAGCCAAGGTAATAATGAGCCCTTAGATCATGTATACCTATATATCCATTCTGCTTACATACTATATAGTCAATCTATTAAAAATTAATCTACTTCTAAGAAAAACACTGTAATCAACCTTAGTGCATCTTAGATTCCCAGTGTAATTAACCCCTACAAGCACAACTGAAAGAACAGTTTCAATTATGGCACATTCCCTAGTTTTTCTTTCTGACCCATTCATAGCCCTTACTGGGAATAATATATATGTGTGTGAGAGAGAGATGTGGTGACCAGGACTAGCACCATGCTTAAGGTAGTGACTGAAAGCAATAGCTCTGCAATACAAGATACACATGTGGGTACAGAGTAATAATATCTCATTGTGGCTCTGTGTTCTGTTCTGAATCAGTAAGCATAGAAACAGTGCTCTCCCTTAGGAGACTCCTATAGAAGATTAAGACAAATGTTCTTCATCCCTTTTTGTCACTGCATTGGCTTTGCTGTTCCTCATATAAAGAGAATTACCTTTGTTCAGTATTGCTATTTCTTCTTAGATTAAGATCTCTTAGACTATAGTTTTCTCTTCTTTTTATTATACTTCTATTAGAATTGAACACAGAGATCAACACTCTTCTGAATACATCAGTTCCACTTTTGGGTAAAGTACACCTAGAGTTGGTCTTCCTTCTTCTTTTTTAAACATTTATTTGTTATATATATATACAGTGTTCTTCCTACATATATGCCTACACATCAGAAAAGGGTATCAAATCTCATTATAGATAGGTGTAAGCCACCATGCAGTTGCTGGGAATTGAACTCAGGACCTCTGGAAGAGCAGGCAGTGCTCTTAACCTCTGAGCCATCTCTCCAGGACCTGGTCTTTTTTCTTTTATGTAACATCACCACAAGATTGGCCTGTGAGTATGCCTCACATTAATGATTAATGTGGGAGGACTCAGTTTACTATGGGACATGCCACCTCTGGTCAGGTGATTCTAGGTAGTATAAAAAAAAAACCAGGGTGAGCATATAATTAGAAGTCTCTCTGTCCTGCCTCATTCTGCATCTGTTTCTAAATAACCACTCAGAGGCTTAATATTACTTATGAATGTTTGGTTGATGACTCAGGCTTATTACTAGCTAGCTCTTACATCTTAAATTAACCCATTTCTATTGATCTATATATTGCCTTGTGTCTATGGCATTACTTCATTTTCTATATGCCTAGTTTCCTTAGTGGTTGGCTGGTATCTCCCAGAATCCACCATTCTTCTCTTCTATCTCTGCTTGGATATCCTACATGGCTCTATCCTGCCTTGCCATATGCCAAGGCAGCCTTATTTATCAACCAATGAGAGCAACATATATTCACATGTACAGAAAGATATCCCCCAGTATGAGCAAGCTATGGAGAGCAAGTCAGTAAGCAGCATTCATCCATGGTTCTTGCTGCAGTCCCTGAGTTGATCTCCTACCCTGACCTCCCTCAGTAATGAACTGTGACATGGAAGTGAAAGCCAAATAAGCCCCTTTCTCCACAAGTTGTTTTTGGTTGGTGTTTTATCACAGCAGTAGAATGCAAACTAGAATAAGCAATGACTGGAGAAACATAATAGACTCACCAAGGGCTGTGGGGCAACCACTAAAGATGTGCCCTGTGTGTCATAGACATATCAGGAGAGAAAGGAAGGAAAGATACATTTGACACAAAAAAATAGCTAATTTCTGCAACTTAATATGAGAAACCAAATTATAGGTCCATGAAGGTGGAGAACAAGCAAGATTAATAATAACAAGAAACAAAAGGGAGTGGAAAAGAGGCTTGAAGTGTTGGGAGAAACACAACCACTAAAAGAATGGTAGTCTGCAATCCTGTGCCCTGTGAAATCTCCCTTTAAAAGCATCGGAGAAACAAAGACTTCTCAGACAAAGAATGAGAGATCTATTGTCAGTAGATTCACCCAGAATCTAATCTTAAGAGTCATGAGAATCAAAGTAGTACAGTCTGGAAGCTCAGATCTCCACAAAGGAAGGAAGAACACTGAAGAAGAGAACACAGCATTAAGTCTGTTGTTGCTATTTCTCAACAATGGAGCTGAACCCAGGGCCTCACACATACTAGGTAAGTGTTCTTCTCCTGCCTTCCTTTTAAACAAACCATATTAATTTCTCAGGCCCACACCTTCTCCTGTCTCAGCCTCTCTAAAATCTAGATTGTTCTGGTTTGCTCCTCTGTTGCTGTGATGAAACATTGACCAAAACCAACTTGTTAGGGTTTTCCAAAGGATTTCTTTGATGCTCACTTTCCTGTCACAGTCCATAATCACAGTCTTGTGCCACCAGGTCTGGTTCTTTGCTTCGTCCTTTTTATTTTTTTCTGAGACAGGATTTCTCTGTAGCTTTGGAGCCTGTCCTGGAACTAGCTCTTGTAGACCAAGCTGGCCTCAAACTCACAAAGATCTGCCTGCCTCTGCCTCCCAAGTGCTGGGATTAAAGGCATGTGCCACCACTGCCTGGCCATCTTTATTTCATTCTTACTTGATATAGCAGACCACAAATTGTTCAAAACAATAATAGCAAGAAAGTGCTTGCTTACTCTATTATTGTGATTTGTACTGCTGTATAGAAGACCACAGAGTGGGAGTACAATGAAGTTATAACTTCTCAGTGTGGTGCTGGGAAGACCTTGGTAATGGGTGCTGGCTTCAGGGGAGGGCCTGCTTTTGCATTCTCTGAAGGGATCAAATGCTTTGTCCTCATCCCATGAAAGGCAGAGGACAAGACAGGAAGTCACTCCGCCTTCATCTTCATGCCCTTTTATGACAGCCACAAGCCCAATGATGAGGCCTGAGGAAGGATGAGTAGGTATGGGGGCTTTCTGGAGAATGAAACTACACTGACAATAGAGTAATATATACATTTCATTCTTAATTATTCCAGAAACATCAATTATAATACCCAAAACAAAATGTAATTCTTACTGTGGGTGTGTTGAGGTATATGTATAGATTTGTAAGTTATAACAAACTTTCCACATTGGCAGAGGATTTTAATAATGGGAAGTCATGGATATATGGTGGTATGTGGAAAAAACACTCAATTTTACTGTCAACTTAAACCTGTTCTAAAAATAAAGCTATAGATAACAGATATATAACAGGTAGATGGATAAATAGTTGATAGATGAATAAATAGGATATTGATTGATAGATGATTAGAAGATAGATAGATAGATAGATAGATAGATAGATAGATAGATAGATAGATAGATAGATAGATATTAATGGATAGTGGGTAGATGATAGATTGACAGATGTATAGATGATTGTTTGACAGATACATGATAGAATACACACACACATGCATACATAGTTGTAGTAATGGGAGGAGGAGAAATAAGATTTGACCCCTCCCTTCCTTTTCATGAAAAGGGTTGGACAAATAGATTTTATTTATATAAGAAAAAGATATCAAGCATAAGAATTATGGGTCATTATGATGAGTTAGTCTCCATAAAAATATATGGAGAACCTTTATCCTTCTGGCAAAGTTTATGTTTATAGAGCTAACTTTAAGATACATAAACTTATTTGATGATTCCATAGTAGAAAATTGAAAGCATGCTATTATGTATTGAAATGAAACACAAAGTGTATTATACAGGCAAATAATCAGTTGCAATGAAGGGGATGGTCACAGACCCACCACAGGGATTGATAACCTGACAGATCTGACCTCAAGTCTCACATGTACATTTCCTTGTTTTGTATTATTTGGCAAAATAGCTCCAAACCTTTAGGTCTTATTGATATCACAACTTCTGGGATGGAGCAGAAAAGAAAGCACCTAAAATGACACCTGAGATCTATGAGGAAAAAACATCCAGAAATGTTGATCGCATTTCCTGCCTCTGACCTCAAAAATTTGAATGTAAGTATAATACCAACACAGTACATCAGAACAACAATGATGTTCTAGTACTTTAGCATATGTGTCTCTCAGGCCTTGAAGAAATCCACGGTGCAGCCAGTTCTTTGGGCTAAAAGGAAAAACATAACCTCATAAAGAAAGGAGAAGTGTGTACCCCAATGTTTTATGTTGCTTTAATCTAGGACCATGAATTCCCCCTATGTGAGTTCTCTAGCAACCTTGGAAATGGATGTGTCTAAAGATACTGTATTGTTGAAAACTGGAAGCATGTTCTTGCTACCAAATGATGTGAATTATAAGTCATAATGTGGTGTGGGAGGTCCTTCTGTGTATGTGTTGCTTTTATTGGTTGATGAATAAAGAAGCTGCTTGGGCCTATGACAGGGCAGAAAAGAGCTAGGTAGGAAAACTAAACTGAATGCTGGAGAAAATAGGCAGAGTCAGAGAGATGCCATGTAGCTGCCAAAGGAGAAAGATGCCCACTGGAGCCTGCTGGAAATTTGCTGGTAGGTCACGGGATTCACAGATTAATAGAGATGGGTTAATTTAAAATGTAAGATCTAGCTAGAAATATGCTTAAGCTATTGGCCAAACAGTATTGTAATTATTATAGTTTCTGTGTGGTTATTTCAGGTCTGGGTAGCTGGGAACAAACAAGCAGCCTCTACCTACAATAATGGTATCCTGGGGGAACTTCTCCATGCAAATATGTAGGGTGGGAAACAAAACCATAGACCTCGTTCTGTTTGTCAGTGCCAAGTATTCAGTTAAACAAGAGGTAAAATCAACAATAGATAGGAAGACAAGCCATACTATGGTACAAGGTCTATAGAAACCATGACCATGCCACCCTCTCCATATTAGTCTCCACTATATAAGAAGAAAGAGATAAGCATACTTTGAGCTAATAGAGTACCAACAGAATCAACATGAAAGATGCTTAATTCATAGTTCAAAGATACTTGAAGTTAGTCTTTCAATGAAGATAGGCTTTCAGAAGAAGGAAGACCTCAGGAGCTACCTTGAACAACTTGTGCCATTTTACTCACTGAGAAGATGAAGCTGTGAGGAGTGGGTGCACACAGTAGATAGTTGAATAGCCTAGAACGACACACAGGCCCTCTATCACTTTCGTGTCTCTCTTACCTTTTGTGTCCTCTTGCCTAGAGGAATGTAAGCTGAAAACATTGAAGTACCACTACATACAATATCCATTCTAGAATAAAGTCCATGGAAAGCCTGGTGAAGCTTACATCACGCAAAATTTTTATTAAATTTCAACCACAAATCACAATCTAGAATTGCAGCCAAGTTGTGAAGAACAGATTCTAAGAGGGTTGTGGATATATTTGTTTTACAGGGCCATCGAGTGGTGTTTTTTGACATTGACTGTTTTATGTTTTCAGTTTGTAAAAGCAGCCAATCCAATGTACTTCTAACAAGTACGTCCCATGAATTCTACAACAAAGAAGTCAGAAACATTAGCACTCCAAAGGCACTCTTCATTGTCCATCTTCTGTTTACCTATTTCTTTTTGACATGAAGATCCAGGAAGAACTTTGTCGAGACCTCAAAAAGCTTTGTCTGAGGTTGCTGGGAGGAACCAGGCGAAACAAGCTTGGAGGCAGAGTGATTAGGCTTCACTACCTAAACATCTCTTGTCTACTCCATGAAGAACTTGACTCCTGATGATTGCATGTTTACAGCAGAAGATAAGATGGGCTTTCTTGGCCCTTTCCCAAGCCATAATGCAATGGCCTTCAGCTTCAATATTTTACTCTCACCTGGGTGAGCTGATGCTCTGTACTCTGCCTTCATGTGGCAAGAGACACACAGGGCCTGGGAACTCACTCCTGTTTCCTATGTCACTAAGAAAGGCCCACCTTGAAAAGACAGCCAAGGCTGCATAAAAGCTGAGAGCGCAAACAGACTGTCAATAATCCCTCTTGTATCCTGTGTATCTATGGAGAATTGTTCCACCAAGCTGAACACTGCTGAACACAGTCCAGGAGAGCTTTATCCAAAGAAAATGACGGCATTCTTTTCTATTTGCTTCTGTGCTCCGAGAGCGATGGTTAGGATGGTGTATCCATCTTTGTCATGTTAGAGAATATTGCCAAATCAAATATGGCCCACTGTTCTTTGGTGAATCAGAGGCCTGATACTAGAGAGCAAGAACTCCATTTGGCCAGACCATGCTTGATTTCTCCTGGATTTAGATGTCTATGAGACAAATGCCAGCACCCCATTGGCTCCCAAGACCTCTGGTCTCAGAGAGTTAGGGCTTAGGTAAAAATGAGATGGGGTATCTATAGCTTTGGTTTGTCCATTTGTTTGGTTTCGAGTTTTTTTAAGCACATTTATTTATCTCTGTGTGCCTGAGTTTGTGTGGGACTTTATATTAAAAAACCATGATCCTTGACTCTGACTTTGATTAGAGTGAGAAAGTCCTCCTCACCCCTAAATTAGGGCCTAGAAACTCAGTGGCATCTGCTACTTTCATATTTTACATGACCTATCATCACCTTAATACTGGCAATCTGGCTTAGAGAAAGTTCTATAGGCATTGTGGGTCTCTATAGATAAGTAGAGTGAGTCTTAAATCTATAGCTGTCAGTGTGGGACATCCTTCACAACTGCTACTGCCTCTTTCTGGGGACAGGTTTTGTGATCTTGTTTTCCCATGAAACATAGAATAAAAAAAGATGTTCCCAATCATAGCCCCTGGGTCATCACGGTCTAGTTTTCCATTAAGTAAGAAAGAGGATCAGGCTACTATTAAGAGCTATCTATGAACTGGATCACCCAAAAGAAAACCTTGCAGACTAAATGAGCAATACCCTTATGTTTATTTCTGTTCTGTGGTTCAGTGGAGGCTTTGAAAATGATTATCCCATTTCATTCTATACATGAGAAAACATTCTTGATATTTCTCATCACTGTGACAAAATGTCTCACAGAAGTTGCTTGGGGGGGGGGAGGATCTACTTTGGATTATTGCTTCAGTCCTGGCGTGTACAGAGGAGATTCCACACATCCTGGCGGATCAAAATGCAGTGAGCTTATGCTAGAAATAGAACTACGGTATAATTCTTTGCCCATCCTCAGTGACTCACCTCTTCCAGCGATGCCTCTTGATTCATAGATTCTAATCCAGATAATGTCATCATTCAGAGACCAATTGTTCACACACATGAGATTGTTAGGGACATTTCATATTTGAACTATAACATTCCACCCTTCTAGTGGACTCATGGCCATCTTTCATTCAGTCCAACTTTCAAAGTCTCCATTATCTTAACAGTCCAATGCTATTCAAAAGTTCAGTGCTACTTCTGATACTTAAGGCAGACTCTCACCTGCAGGCCCTTGAAAACTCCCAAACAACTTATATACTTCCAATAAAACAATGGCAGAGGAAATGTTTGCATTTCAAAAGGGATTTAAAGAAAGATAGCAAGGAAAAATTGCCCCGAACCATAACCAAAGCCACACAGGAAAAATATTAAAGCTTATAGTTCCATGTTGAGTAGCTAGGGCTAATAGTGGATTCATCCGAGCTCCAGTCATTTTAGTAATTTTGTCTCTTATGGTCCAGTTTCCTGAAGCACATGTGACCTCTCTATTTGTCCAGCTTCCCTGGGTTCCTACAGCTTTGACAGACATGGCACGCTTCTGTCATCATCTGTACTCTGATGTGCCCACTGCAACCCAGGCGCCCCCCCCACAGCTTCACCTCTAGCTCACTGCGGTAGCCTGATATGATTTGGGTAGCAGGGCAATGCTGGCTGCTTCAAGAATATCGATGTTAACTTATCAGGAAAGGCTTCATAGAATCCAGCAGCTAATCCAGCCAATTCTAGGCTTTTCTTGCATGGGAAAAGCTTACAGTACTATTTCAATCTCATTCTTGCTTTGGGTCTGTTGAAGGTGTTGATGTCTTCCTAACCAAATTTCAGTAGGTTATATGTGACTGGGAAATTTGTGCATTTATTCTAAAATTTCTAGTTTTTTAGAACAAAAGTTTCCAAGAGACTTTCTAAATTTAACTGAAACTTTAAATAATGTTTCATTATTTTTTATTTCTAACTATATTAATTTGGGTTCACCCCTCCTCCCTCCATCCCTCCCAGCTCCTCTCTTTCTTAGTTTTGCTAGAGCTTTGTCGATCTTATTTACCTTTTCAAAAGGTTGTACTCTTATTTTACTTGATTTTATGATTTTAAAATTTCTCTCCTGTTTTAGTCAAAAACCCACTGCTGATTCAAGAATGTGTTGCTCAATCTGGGAGTTTTTCTAATTTTTATGATTTCATTTCTATTAATTTCTAGTGTTATTCTAATATGGAAGAAGAAGAAGAAGAAGAAGAAGAAGAAGAAGAAGAAGAAGAAGAAGAAGAAGAAGAAGAAGAAGAAGAAGAAGAAGAAGAAGAAGAAGAAGTTGAAGTTGTTTCAGTGTGTGGCTTAGTCTATTTTAAAGAAAATTTCATAGGCTTCTGGGATGAATGCATATTTGAAATCTGTGTCTGGTATGTGACATTCCAATAACTTCATTATGTATTAAGTATTGTAAGAGAGCATAATCTATACTAGATACTGCTGTGTTGCTTATGCCATTTACCTAATCCTCACACCAGTGTTACAAAGCAACATCATTATCATTTTTCTTTATTTTAAGGACGGTGAAGCACAGAGAAATTAAATAACTTGTTCAAGGTCAAAGATCTGGCAGTAGAAGAACTGGCAGTTAGTTGTGATCATCATTTTTTCTTTGTGACCAGGAAGTTTTCAGGAAAATGCTGAGAGAGCTCTCTCAGGGAATCACTGCACCTCTGCTACATCCCTAAGTATTTCCTTTATGCCTTCATCATGCAACTCCTTTTCTCACATGGATAGATAGTTATACACAAGTTTCTCCATCCCAGCACTCCTAAAGCACTTAGTTCACCACTGAAGTATGCAAAGTAAATGTCAGAAAATTTATAGGAACGAGAGAATGGATAAACTAATGAATATCATCACCATGAGGTTCATGTTCATTGTCAATTTGAGTGAATTTGAAATAACCAAAGAGACATACATCTGGGCATGTCTGTGCTGACATTTCTACAGAGGTTTAACAGAGGCAGGGATGACTCACCCTGAATATGAGGGCTACCACCCCATTGGCTGTTATTCTACTCTCGAGCAAACTGGAAAGAGGTGATCGTGAGCTGAGAACCAGCATTTGTCTCTGCTTTCCTGGTTGTGCATGCAAACGTGGCCATCTGCCCCATGGTCCTGCACAACTACTCAGGCTGCTCTTGCCATCACGTGACATCATGGTGGATCGTGCCACCGACCGTAAACCAAAATCTACTTCCTTCCTTAAATTCATAGTCTGATTCCAGATGGCATCTCTGATGCCAGATCACCTCCTTGATGGGCCCCAGGACAAGGTGGACTTGCCTCCCTCCCAGTTACTCTGTTGAACCATCAGGTTGAGCTTTGAGGAATACATGCCTCTTCCCTTCCAGACAACATTCCTATCTGTCGCGCTTCCCTGTAGCTCACGACTGCCAAGGGGCGTGAGGAGAGTGCATGGCACTTTAAGTCTGATTGTTGGACCATTGGTTCTCTCAGATCTGAGCCGGCAGTCAGTGCAGTGCTTTCTTGGCTGTGTACTTCCCTTGGCCATGCTGTATCCATTAACCAGGGTCTCCTATAGGTCCGTGCATACTGCCACACTGCCATAGCAGAAACAATCAGTCACATTCTTTTTATTTGGCAGAGCGTGGCCAATGCGTTTTATTTTACAACTTTGAGCTCATTAGTTACTAATGGCTTGGGACTAATAATCACTGTGATCTGAAGAAAATAATAAATGCACCACCCCCAACAAGCAGACAGGCCAAACAATACAAGAGTGTTTGCATCCATTTCAGGACCTTAGCTAGCTATAGAAGGCCACCTTCCCTTCCAAAAGCCCTTGTTATTGATAGTGACATCATTCTATTTGGGAATGATGGAGGCCTCTAATCTATAATAACAACTAAGCTGCCCTGGCTGGAAGGAGTGCCATATAGGTGACTACATTTCCACTGCTGCGGAGTCCTTTGCTGCATGCTGTCAGGTGTATCCATATCTTGCTGTTCAATGCTTCATCTTTATCCCTGTAGCCTCTTAGTTGTTTTCAGTCCCTCTTCCCCATGAAGGGGCACTGTTTCCTGAACCTTGGGAAACTGATGTTACCCACAGTCAGCCAGCATAGCCAGTAGCCTTTGCAAGCAGAATAGCAGGAGACCAGCTCAACAGCTGCCACCCGCATGCTCGCCCATATGCACAGCACAAGCAAACCCATCAGGGACACTGAGAGTAAACTCTGTGCTTTCTTTTCATTTTGCTTAACACCAAACGGGTCAGGGAAGACGCCCTGGATGCTTTCAAAACTGTACTTCTAATTTCCAAGCCAAGCTGTGTGGGTACCCATTGGAGACAACTCTTCTCTCATGGTCTGCTTTGAATAAACAATAGGGGCTCTGTGTGATATCACTTCTCTACCAGATTCTAGCATTGAAGTGCTGGCTCGCCATGGTTACTCACATTCTAAGCCAGTCACTCCTTTTCCTTCCCCCTTGGCTACATTCCTGCTTGCTTGGCGGTGCCTCCTTCTCGTTTGAACTTTTGGCCTCTTTTAATCTCCACCAGATTTTTGTCTGAAAGAACGTTTCTCGAACACCTTTTGTTGCTCTGAGTTTCTTTCTCGTGTGAGAATGAGCGTGGGGGAACTGGTTACTGGAAAACACTCGGCCGCCTGTCTTCCTCCGCTGAGGCCAGCAATGACAGGCTGTTTTGTGTATGGTATTTCTCTCATTTTTTTTTTAAATTAAGGAAGCACAAGATGCAAGCTGTTTGCTGAAAACAAAACGTTTGCCGTCCAAAGACCACACACACACACACACACACACACACACACACACTTGCATAGGTCCGTGGGGCTTCGTTCTCATCTGACGCCAGTCCCTTTCAGGGAAAAGCTCTCTTGAGATGGAGTTCAGATCAAAAGCCAAACCAATGCAGCTTTGTTCCCTAGCGACTTCCCACCCCAGTCACAGCTCACAGAGCTCCTCCAGGACCTCAACAGCCACAGGACCAACTTCCATTCCAAAAAAGAACTAGCATTTCAGCCCCTCCTCCCATCTCAAAGTTGAACAATCTACCTCCCATGTAGAAAGGGCGGCCATTTATTCAGAAATGGTACTCATAATTGGTACTGTCTCTTCCCTGAATTCTTCCCCTCAGGCTGAACTCAGAGCCACTCTGTTCTGTTTTCCCCTCCTCCTGATGCTGTGACTAAGCACTGTCAGCATCCTTCTGGGACGCAAATCTGCCATCTTCTTCTACCTTCTATTCCTGAGCCTGCCACACACCCGGATGGGATCACAACTTCCAGATCCACCAATAAGCAACCTGATACCTTACTCCAATCTGGAATCTCTTCTAGAACCCATAATTCCATCCTGATTCTTCTCCATCCTTCCTGGAGTATTCCAGATCTCCTCTATTGTTTGTTTCTCCTCAGTCTCAATCATAGCCCCCATCTCTCAATCTTTCCCCTTCTATTGAATGCAGAAGCTACCACTTCTGTTGAATTAGCCTCGTTCACACCCTGGTGCACACTCAGATACCCTCATTCAGTATTGGAAGGAAAAACTTCGTCTTTTTTCAAGCCAATGCTCACGTGGTGTGAGTTGAGAGATGGCGACCCCTGCTGGAGAAGGACTGGGCTTCGTGTCTCCAGCACCGTCTCAGCCTTCGCTAACTCCTACTCTGCTTTCAAATATGCTTCAGTTGTTACAAAACAGAGAGCCTCCAAGCAAATTGACTTGTTCCATATGCCGTTCTAACTACATCCAACTTTTTCCCATCCTTATCACTCACTCCACCCTGCAATTGTTTGCCTGGACTTTTGTACCACCACCTCCCTCCCCTTTAGCTTTCTTCTTTCTTGCTTTCAAGCCTGCTTTGCCGCCCTATTGGGGGCATTTCTTCCTCTCCTCTCCTCTCCTCTCCTCTCCTCTCCTCTCCTCTCCTCTCCTCTCCTCCCCTTTCCTCCTCCTCCTTCCTCTCTCTCTCTCTGTCTCTCTCTCTCTCTCCCTCCCTCCCTCTTTCCCTCCCTCCATTTCTCCCTCCCTCCCTCCTCCCATCCACTGCTGGAAATCAAACCCAGGACCTAGCACATGCCAGGAAAGTACTCACAAAGCTACACTATCATCCAACAGAAGTTTCCTGGCAAAGTTATCCCCGAATGCACAGACGTTTTCTTTCCCCTTCAGCCTCCTTGTCTCCTCTGTTACAAATGTCCTACTTTTCATAGAACTCATTTCTGGTTCTTGCATTCTCTGGATTTCCTTCTTTTCTTTTCCTGTCTGCTGTTTTCTTATTGGTGTCTCTTCTCAAGCCTCAAACCTACACTCAGTTGTTTTTCAATCATCTGTTGGTCAAAGGGACCCCTATAACTCCAATGCAACAAGATGAATTGAGCTTCTCTTATTATCTGGGGATTTTCCCCACAACCTTCAAATCAAAGGATACTAGGCAGTTGTTAAGGCTCTCGCAGTTGCTGAAATTAAGGAACACCTCTACTGAGCTGCTAATACAATTATTGCTTTTTGATCATATGGGGCATGTAACCAGAGCTTTGTCCATACTAGGCCAGTGCTCTAGCACTGAGTTGTACCCCGACTAACTTGCACTGAGCCAGCATTAACCCCCCTGAGCTTCATTGCCCCACCCTCGCCTTAGCCTGCTCTTTAGTGCCACCTTGATTTCCTAATGATCAGAAACTAAAGGACCAAATTCTGGATTACCAACACTTCCAAATGGCTTCTTCAGCTTGGAGTCTGAATTTGCACATGGTTCTCAGCAGTGACTGGTAAGACTATTCGGCATCAACCCTATCAATAAGTGTTCCTGTGCTTAAAAAGAAATTGTCAGGATGTTCCTACAACTGACTGAACTGGAATTTCCTTCCCTTAAATGGGCTATCTCTCCAACCTTCCCACAAAGACAAGATTCCTTGGTAAGGGATCCATATATTGGAAAGAGATTAATCTCTGTGTGAACAAGAGATTCTGGGTGGACACCTGACCATAAAGAAAGGGAGAGAGGGCTCTCCCCACCTCTCTAAGTAGAGGAGACTCTATGGAGCCTTTTGCCAGTATTTTGAATATATTCAGAGACAAAAACTCTCTCAACAGATACTTCCAAGCTCCAGAAGTTTCAGCCTTAGTGCATTGGTATTTAACAAGAGAGGCCTGGGGAGCACTTGACATTTTGGAGGGATTTATGGGCATATCCTGAAGTTTGACAGTGTTCTTAAAAATAGATACCAGTTTCTGCTGCCAAACTGGAAAAAAAAAAAACAGAGAATCTGGTTAGAGCTGCCTTCCATTGCAGGACAGGGAAGAGAAAGCATGGCTGGGCTGGAACTCCCAATTGCCTAGTTTGAAAGTGAGGCAGGAGTTTCCTTGAACCTAAACAAGCTTCAACTTCATGCTGAGCTTTATGGGCCCATGCTGTAAAGGGGCTATGGGCACAGAGATCCTTACAGAGAGCATCGCTGCAGACTAGGGCAGAAAGGGTGTCTGTAACTCTAGGCCACATAGAGAGTATCATCACCATGTCCTGCGAGAGTGACCGCACCTGGAAAATTTTCAGTGAACTCTGTGAAGATGCTGGCACAAACTCACGACATGGGTGGGGATAGAGAGGAAGGAGGAAAAGACAAGGGAAAGGGAAGGGAAGGGGAAGGGAGAAGAGGGAGAACAGGAAGGAGGGGAAGGCAGGGGAGGGCAGAGTACCAGAGCAGCCCTCAGAAGCTCATCATGATGGCTGACGCACTGCCCGCTTCCTGATGGCCAAGAGCCAACTAGAAAAGCAGCCGCTAATGGAAAGCGTGAAGGCTTGGGGAGGACTCCTCAAGGCTGACATTATCACCTCTCCTCTACTGCAGACTCAGCGCCATCGGTCTGGCCTGTGCCGTGCGGAGAAAAGATCACACTAGATGAGACTGGAATTTGATCTCACTTTGCTTAGAAGTGTGACTTCCTTCAAGTGTTACATGGATCTAAATTTTCTCAAAAATGTAAATCACAGGGAAAGTATGGATTCAACTCAGAACCTCTGAAGGGAATGGAAGTACGAGGTGGGGGATATGACCAGCAATGCCAGAAGTCAGAAAAACATGATTTTTTTTCTGCCTATAACTAATCCATAGCCAGTCATACAGGTTTTCAGTGTCCACATTGCTGGCATACCTTTCTTAGTAAGGGCTGTTTTGGTTTTGTTTGTTTGTTTGTTTTGTTTTTTAAAGATTCTTCCAGTTGCCAGTGACAGAATCTTGACTTAAGTACAATAACAGAGTCAGCAGAAAAGAGAACTGGGGGTGTTTTAGATTCATAGATGATCTAGGATTTAAAATAATATTACCAAGACCTGGCTTTCTCATTTGAAATCCATTTTTCTCTGTTTGGCTTAATTCAGTATCACAGACTTCAGCAAAATGCGCTGTTCTGTTGCATAAACACACACACACACACACACAAAGAGGCAGAATAGTACTAGATTGCCATGCCATTTGGTTCCCTAACTAGCCATTGGATTCCATCTTAAGGCCAGACCTCATTATGCCCTTAGGTGGTGGGATATGTATTTGTTATATGACCATTGTATTAGTTCATTTCATATTACTGTGACAAAATTCCTGATAAAATCAACTTAGTGAGGAAAAGGTTCATGTAGGCTCACAGTTAAGAAGGGGACTGTCCATCATGACTTCAGGGCATATTGGCAGGAGTGTGAGGTGACCAGTCACAATGGCCAGTCAGAAAGCAGAGAGGAGACAGAAAATGTGGCCTAGGGTCTTGTCCTCAGTGACCCGCCCCCAGTTAGGCTCCATCTGTTCAAAGGCTCTACAACCTTCCAAAAATAGTGAGTCTCTGGGACATTTTATACCCTAATCACCACAGCCGTCTCCATGGTTGGAAAGGTGAACTAGACTCACATGAACCAAGTGAAATGAAAAAATATTAGGGATAAATATTAAGATGAAAGTTAGGGGTATTGATTTAGTTCAATGGCAGAGTACTTGACTAGCATGCACGAAGTCCTGGGTTCAGTTCCCAGCCCAAACACTTGAGGAGAGGATTGAAGAAGTTAACAGAAACCTATTAGCAGATCCTCATTGCCAGTCTTTTCCATGATAACGCTGCCTAATTTTTTTTCTTCCAGCTACCTCAATTTTTCCTTTATATATTTTGGAGTTCTCCAATAAGGTTCCAGTAATAACCATTTTACTATTATAAAATATCCTCATTTATCTGCAATGACATTTTTTCCTATTTTAAAATCCAATTTGTCCGATATCAAGACAGCTAAAGAGAAGGGAAAGAGGGGCTGGGGAGATGGCTCAGCAGGAAAAGGGTCCTTCCAGGAAAGCCTGACAATTTACGTTTAATCCATATAAAAAGGAGGCCGTGCTTGAGAGCATCAGTGACCCTAAGATCCTACGGTAAGAGGGAAGGTTGCAATCGGACAGTCATCTCGAAATCCAGTCTAGCCTGAAATAGCACCTAGCAGCAGATAGAAGAAGAAAGAACCCAGCATCCATAAGTCAACAGGTGCATGGACAAAACTAACTCCCCTACCAAAGTCCTCTGGTGTTCACCCACATGCATGCACCTGCACAAACACGTGCACAGAATAATAACTGGAAGCAAATTTTAGAAAAAAATAGAGTGAGGAGTCGAGGCAAAGTAACTTGATGATGGATACGTTTAGGAAAGGTTACTGAACAAATTTTGTGATTTGGAGTTTCATTGACCAGACTAGGAAAGGAAAAAAACACAATAGACATGAACTGAGAAATAGGAAGATGAGTTTGTTGTGGAATACTGTAAGCATGAAGAACTGTGAGAGAACCAAGAAATCTTTGGTGTCTGTGCTGGAATATATTATCTAATTATTTCAAATTCAACTTAGTGGGGCAAAGAAATATTCTACTAACCTAACATTCTTTAAATCATAACAGTTTAACTCAAGCTAAATACTTAAAGATGAAAGAGATGAGTTAGAAATCTCAGCTATTGTTGGTTCATTTTTTGTTCATTTGTTTTTCTAGAACCAAAAGTCTACTTGCTTCTAAAAGATACCCAATACTATGAATTAAGTTACTTTTGGAAAGATGAGCTGCCAGGTGATGCCATTAGGTGAATTTGGTAAAGCTTACTTTAACTACATAGTATATTTAACTAAACCCAAAGTATTCTAATACATTGTTACTTTGTGTATCTACAGAAAAAGGAAAATAAGACTGTCTGATTATGCTGTATGCTGTGGCAGAAATTTGAATGTATTGTTTGGAAGACACACTTCAATTTCAGATATTAGAAATTACAACAAATAACATATTTCACCAACTCAATTAAATGCTAGTCAAGACATGGCTTTAGAAAGCAGAAGCATCTGAGAGTTCCCCCACCCAGTATTCAACACCTTATAAATAAAATGAAGACTAGATATCTTAACTACACAGTTGTACAGACACAAAAGTCAACCAGCTTAGAAACTAGACAGACTGGTATAGTCCAGGGCTAGCCTTTCATAATTCTATGCATTGATATTAATGTTCAAAAAAGAAGTCCAGGAGACTGTTTGTCATCATCAAATGACAAATGCCTCCTTCTTATGTTAGAGAAAGCTCATTTATCTTAACAAGAAAAAAGTTACTCTAATTTTCCTACAGGCAGAAGCCTGAATCCTTGCATCTATCCCTAGTGCATGGAGGGTTGGCCTAGAAAAGGACACTTGAATTCAGTTTTAACAGACAAAGAAATCTAAGGGGATGTAGGAATGCTGTCTTAGGGTTATTATTGCTGTGATAAAACACCCAACCAAAGCAATTAGGGGGAAAAGGGTTTATTATGCTGACACTTCCACATCACTGTTCATCAGGACAAAAAAAACTCAGGCAGGGCTGAAACCTTTAGGTAGGAGCCGATTCAGAGGCCATGGAGGGGTGCTGTGTCCTGGCTTGCTTACTGCCATGGCTTTCTCTGCCTGTACTTTCTTACAGAACCCAGGACAACCAGCCCAGGGATGGCACCACCCACAATGGGCAGGACCCTGCCCATCAATCACTAATTAAGAAAATGTCCTACAGGCTTTCCTGATCTTATGGAGACATTTTCTTTACTTTTTTCTTTTTAATAAATTGATTGATTGATTTGTTTGTTTGTTTTACATCCTGGCCACAGTTTTCTCTCCCTCCTCTCTTCCCAGTCACTCCTTCCATTCCCCCCTCTATTCATCTTCTCCAATCCTCTCCTCTGTTTCTGTTTAGGAAAGGGACGTTTTCCCATCAGTATTAAAATAACAAAAAACAAAAAACAAACATGGCATATCAAGTTACAATAAGACTAAGCACCTCCCCACATATTAAGGCTGGGCAAGGCAACCCACTATGGGGAATAGGATCACAAAAGCCTATAAAAGAGTCAGAGACAGCTCCTGTTCCCACTGTTAGGAGTCCCAAAGAGGACCAAGCTACATAACTGTAACATATATACAGAGTTGGTAGGTCAGTTCCATGCAGTCTCCTTGGTTGTTGGTTCAGTCTCTGTGAGCCCCTATGAACCCAGGTTAGTTGATTCTCTGAGTTTTCTTGTGGTGTCCTTGACCTCTCTGGCTCCTACAGTCTTTTCTTCTCTTCTGCAGGATTCCCTGAGGTCTGCCTAATGTCTGGCTGTGGGTCTGCATCTGTTTCCATCAGTTGCTGGATGATGCCTCACTGATGACAATTAGGCTAGGCACCAATCTGGTCACAGGAGATGGTCAGTTCAAGCTACATATCTGATATTGCTCAGAATCTAAACTGGGGTCTGCCTTGCAGATTCTTGGAAGATTCCCTTGCATCAGTTTTTTACCCGGCCCTGAAATGTCACCCCCCCTTTCAGTACTCTCCCTTTCTACCACCCTCACCCCAGTCCCCTACCAGCCTTACAACCTGGTGCCCATGTTCCCACCCCTGCCTGCTCTCAGTCCACTCATGAAGTCTCTTTTATTTCCCCTTTTCAGGGAGAGCTGGATGTCCCCCTATGAACCCTCCTTGTTACCTAACCTCTCTGGGACTGTGGATTGTAGCATAGTTATCCTTTACTTTATAGTTAATATCCACTTATGAGTGAGTACATACCATGTTTGTCTTTCTTGGTCTGGTTTACCTCACTCAGGATGATTTTGTTTCTAGTTCTATTTATTTGCCTTCAAATTTCCCAGCGTCCTTGTTTTTAACATTTGAGTAATGTTTCATTGTGTAAAAGCATTTTCTTTATCCATTCTTTGACTAGACCTCAACATAAATCCAGACACTGAATCTGATGAAAGAGAAAGTGGGTAATAATCTCGAACTCATTGGTACAGGAGATAGCTTCCTGAAGAGAACACCAATAACCCAGGCATTAAGACTGACAATTAATAAACGGGACCTCATGTAAGTGAAAAGCTTCTTTAAGGCAAAGAACTATCAATATGACAAAACAACAACCTACAGAATGGGAAAAGATCTTCACCAAGCCCACATCTGACAGAAGGCTGATTTCCAAAATATATAAACAACTCAAGAAACTAGATATCAACAAACCAAATAATCCAACTAAAAAATAGGGTACAGATATAAATAGAGAATTCTCAACAGAAGAATCTCAAATGGCTGAGAAACACTTAAGGTCTTCAACATCCCTAACCATCAGGGAAATGCAAATCAAAATCACTCTTGAGGTCCCATCTTACACCAGTCAGAATGGCTAAGATCAAAAACACAAGCAACACCTAATGCTGGAGAGGCTGTGGGAGCAAGGGGGACACTCTTCCATTATTGGTGGGAGTGCAAACTTGTACAGCCACTTTGGAAGTCCGTGTGGCCGTTTCTCAGAAAACTGGGAATCAACCTAAACCCAAGACCAGTTATACTGCTCTTGGGCATATAGTCAAAGAATATTCAATCATCCCACAAGGATGCTTGCTCGAGTATGTTTATTATTTGTAATAGCCAGAACCTGGAAACAATCTGGATGGAGACATTTTCTTAACTGATCTTCCCTCCTCTCAGATAACTTTAGCTGGTGTCAGGTTAACATAGAATTAGCCAGTGCAGATACCTAATAGCATATGTGTTTTGTTGTTGCTGTTTTTCTTCTGTTACTTGGAAACCTTTCTTTCAATCAAAGTTCATTTCGTGGCATTAGATATTTCATACTTCATAAGAAGAAAGAATCAACTTTGCCATAAGTGCATCAAATTCTGAAGCCACAAGGACAATTTTAGAATTGATTTTCTTTGCTAGACTTTAGCTTCCTCACTCCACGGTGTGGTGTTGGTTTTGCTTTAAAAGCCATTTATTCCCCCATCTCCTCTCTTCATTCTCTCCTGCCTTTACCATTGCAATTGAAAAACTCCTCCTCAACTCCTCCATAGCACAAGTTCCCCGGCTACCTGGAGCCTTCCGCCCTATCTCATTACTTAGATAGTAACAAAAAGCATCTTCATTTTCTCTGGAACTCATGCAGAAGTCACATTTTAAGCTCAACTGAGTAATTATCCTCCTACCTTATATTTCTTACTAAGCGCGGGGAGGGGGGACGCTGGTTGACTGAGAAGCCACCAGGTTCTGCCACCAGACACCTTTACATGAAGCTTTCTTTATGCTCTTCTTTCTCTAGCTTTTGGTCTCTTATGTGGGAAGTAGCAAAAGGAGGGGACTTTGTGGGCTGTCTTAGAAAATGCCACCAGATAAATGAAAGTACATCTAATTGGGCTAGTCATTGCCAATGCATTCAGTACATAACTGAAATACCAAAGAGAACCACAGAACACGAGGGGTGTGTGGTTATCTCCCTGCAAGCCACCAGCTCTGCCAGGAGGCATGTTAGGCCTGGAAACGGGCTGGAAGTAGTGCTTACAGTACAGTACAGGAAACGCCTAAGGACGGCCAGGGATTGGCAGCTAAGGAAGACGGCTACAGGGCACAGAAAGACAATGTCTTTCTCAACAGAGTCACATTTCAGCATTTTTGTTATTTTGGTTTTGCAGAAAACACTGTTTAGAGTAGGGAAGGGGAAACCAAGACCTTGACTGGAGATGTTTCTGATAAAGACCTCATGAAAACTAGTGGATTGGTCCTGATTGTAAATCCTTAAATACATGGAAAAACATACATAAGAGCACCCACACTCAAAATCAATTTTAAACATGTGAAAAGCTCTTTGGAAAGCCAGGGTTAGTCCCCGAACAAAATGGTGACTTAGTAAATTTGAATTTTCTTTCTGTTTCACAGCCATGGTTGCTGTCCTTCATTTTCTCCTTATCAAAATATTTCCTATCTTTCAACTCTGACAGTTTTAAATGTATCCCTATTTATTTCAGGAAGTGGTGTCTTAGTCTGTTTGGGCTGCTTTAACTGAATATTTTAGTCTAAATAATTTATAAAAACATACACAAACACATACAAAAATAAAAACAAAACAAAACAAAAAAACCCCAGCGTCACTCAAACCATTAATGTCCATGAGGCCAGCCTGGACAGTCTCCAAAGATATAGGGAAACCCTGTCTCGAAAAGCCAAGAGAAAAAAAAAAAAGGAAAGAAAAGAAAAAAGGCTGTACCTTGTCAGATTCCCAGAAGGCTGGGTAAGGAGGGAGCCCTTTAAGACTCTTGTAAGGGGACAGTAATTCCATTCTCCTGCTAAATTACTTCCCCAGAGGCCTCAGCGATTACTGATTTAAGCCTGAAATTTAGGTTCAAGCACAAAATTTGGGAGAGTCCCAACAGTTGGAATATAGCACGAGCTGTCAGGAAACGGCTCCCACATCGGAGGTGTAGGGAGCTGAATGAGAATACACCCTATAGTCTCATATACTTGAGTCCCTGGTCTGTTGTTGGCAGAACTGTTTCAGGAAGGATTGGGAGGTGTGGCCTTGCAGGAGGAGGCTGTGATGGGGCTTGGGCTTTGAGGTTTGAAAAGTCCATATCATTGTCCATTCTCTCTATGACTGTGCATCAGATGTGAGCTCTCAGCTACTGCTCCAACTCCAAGCCTCCCTTCCTGTTGCCATGCACCCAGTCATGGTGATAATGGACTAAATAAACCTCAGAAACTATAAGCAAGCCCCCAGTAAATACTTTCTCTTATACAGTTGTCTTGGTTGTGGAGCTTTGTTGTGACAATTGAAATGTGGCTAAGACAAGAGGTCTCTTCAGTGAAAATAAGTGACCCAGGACTCAAGAGTACACCGTTGCCGATGATATAATTTTGTAGATAAGAGGACCAGAGACTCCAGCAGAAAAATCCTTGGAAGTGCCAGGCACTTCCTACAAAGTGCTGGGAAACAAAGTTAATATGTAAAACCCAGTGGCTTTTGAGCAACCAAGAAATCAAGGAAATGATCCGACACACAATAGCCTCAAAAATACCTTTGAATAAATCAACCAAGGAAGGGAAAGATCTCCACAATAAAAACTTGAAAATACAAAGAACAAAGCTGAGGAAGACACTAGAGAATGGAAAGCTTTTCTGTGCTCGCGGAATGGAAGACTCAATAGTGTAGAAATGGTCATAGTACCAAAATCAATCCATAGGATCAA
This sequence comes from Ondatra zibethicus, assembly GCA_004026605.1. Lineage (NCBI taxonomy): Eukaryota > Metazoa > Chordata > Mammalia > Rodentia > Cricetidae > Ondatra > Ondatra zibethicus. The sequence continues at coordinate 64,778 of PVIU01006349.1, forward strand.
TGCAATCCTAATCAACATGCTAAAATTCATGTGGAAGCAAAAAAAGACCCTAGACAGCTGAAGCAACCTTGAACAAAAGGAATAACACAGGAGGTAATACTATTCCTAACTTCAAGTTATACTACTGGTATGGTACTCTATCTATTTATATAGATATATATTGTAATATAGTAATAAAACAATATGGCATTGCTGTAAAATCCAAACATGTATGTTAGTAGAATAGAATATAAGACACAGATATAAGGTCATACAACTACAACCACCAGGCTTTTTGTAGAACAATGTCAAAAAATACACGCAGGAGAAAAGCAAGCTTCTTCTCGAAATGGTGCTAGATCCTTACCTCGTACTTAGAATTTACTCCAAATGGATCAAGGACCTGGACATAAAATGTGAAACTCTAAAGTTTCTGGAAGAAGAGATCAGGAGTATGTTATGAGACAGAGATATAGGTGAAAGTTTTTTAAACAGGACTCCAGTCATTCGGGGAATAAGGCCAAACCTGTGATATGGAACTGATGAATGCAAAAGTGTCTATAGAGAAGGAAATGATCTCCTGAGTGAAGGGGCAGCTTACAAATGAAAGAAAATATTTGCCAGCTAGACATCTGATAAAGGAGTTATGTTGAGAATATACAGATAACTCAAAAAAAACCTACACATAAATAAATCAAACAACCCCACATTTTAAAAATGGTGATGTAACTGAATAGAGAGTTCTCAAAAGAAAACACATTATTGGCTAATAAACATTTTCAGGTGTTCAACATCATTAGCTGTCAGAGAAATGCAAATAAAAACTATCTTTGAATTCCATCTCATGCTAGTCAGAATGGCTATCATCAAGAAAAAAAAATACCAAATTCTGGTGAGGATCTAGGGAAAGGGCAAGGCTTATGTGCTGTTGGTGGGAACGCAAACCATGAAATCGGGGGGAGAGGCTTCTTAAAATGTTAAGACTGAAACTATAGCTCTATCACAATAATTAGGAAACAGTTTCAGCCTAGATGTCAATCAGATGATGAGTGGATGGTGGAAATGGGTGCATGCGTTTAGCATAAGAGAAACATAAATTAGGAAAATGAATGGAACTAGGAAATACATAAAGCAGGGTAAGCCACACCCACAGAGAGGAATGGCTCCTGGTCTCTCTCTTATGTTGATCTTAGGTCCAAAGTTTAGGTTTCTGTGATTAAATTGGACTGCCAGCCAAGTCCAGAAAGCAAAGCAAAAGGTCCCATAGAATGTGTGTGTGGTGGGTGGCTCTTGGAGAGAGGGGATAGAAAATACAAATGATACGAAAGCAGCAAGGTTATACTAGGATTATAAAAGATTGAACAGGGGTGGGTGCAGCTATACCAAAGGTAAGGATTTGAGGAGAGGGTCAACCAAAACTTAGAATATATAAAAAGCCATATGGAAATTTACATTATAAGCTAAAAGTCATGCTTTAAAAAAAAAAACTCAGAGTTTAAACAGTGGTATTCTGTATGAGTGGATAATGCTGCCCACAAAAGGCATAGAGTTTTCAACAAAAATCCCAGTGCCAGGTAAAGAATACTTCTCTACAAGTTGTTGGCTAGGGAGCCCCTAAACACTCCCAAAACAATAACAGTTATTGTCATTGCTTTTGGTTTCCTGACAGACTAGATGATAAGACCCTATTGCTGATGACACTACCCTCTTGGGATGCAGCACACAGATAGTTCCAGTGGGAACCAAGGCAGAAGCATACCCCATACTGGCTAGCATACACAGTGTCAAGGGTGTTCTATGGCTACTGGGAGACAAAAAAAAAACCTCTACCAATTCCTTTATCCAAATGTGGATGCTATGTGCTATAATACTGTCAGGCAAGATGTGCCTACCAATGGCAGCGAGGCAATCGTGACATAGTGGACAAATAGCCACTTTCTGATTGGACCCCAGGTTCGTCCATGAACTTCAGTACCATACTGTAATATGAGGGCCTGGTTTGTTTCTGTCCTCCCACCAGGCAGGAGAGTTATGACCACAGGCAATCTGGACCCCACACAGGTTAGTAGCTTAAAAAAGTTCTGCCTTGGGAAAACTAGTGTTTCTTAAAGGCCTTGAACTTAGGGTCCTGGGCAAGCTAAGGAATTTAGTAAAAGCCACCTGAGAAGGCTGGAGAAGTATGTCCTGTTACAGTCCACCCTCCCATGTCTGAGATATTTGCAAAGGATTCATCTCTAGAAGACATAGATAATGTTTTCCAACTCTGTACAGAAAACACAGCAGAGAAGCAAAGCCCTCAGACACAAGTACCCGATGGAGGGAAACCGAGGCGGTGAAAGGCCCTCCATGTTGTCCAAAGTAAGGAAATAGAAATTAGTAAAGTAAGGGGTTACACATTATTTTCTTTTCAGACTAAAAGATCTGTCGATTCTAAGAGCCTCAGAGAAAATGAAAACCAGTGGGTGACAAAATACTACAATCTCTTTTAGAAAGAATTTGGCATTCTCTTTTGAAAATGAGTATTTCGTATCATCTCTACTCAATACCCACATTTCCAGTCCAGGGGCATTGACCCATACAAGACATTTGGCAATGTCCAGAGACACTTTCAGTTGTCACAACTTGGGGACACTACTGGCATCTAGTGGGAAGAGGGCAGGGATGCTGTCAAGCATGCCCCAATGCAAAGGGCAGTCACACATAACAAACTGTCTCATGCAAATGTCAGGAGTGTCACAGTAGCAAAACCATGGTGTGTGTGTGTGTGTGTGTGTGTGTGTGTGTGTGTGTGTGTGTGTATGTGTGTGTACATTTATAGCAGAAAAATTCTTAAACATATGTGTACCTAGTAGCATAAAAAACATATGATAACAACAAACTGGAAGCAGTATTCCCTTTTGACAGAACAAATACATCAACTGTGGAATGATTATCCATGATGATATATTTAATGCAATGCACAAAGCAAGCAAGACTAGAAAATCTGTTACTTGTAAGTATATGAATAAAACATATGTTTTTAAGTGAGACAATAATATAGACTTCAAAGTACTGGCTACCTCTTATGCAAGATGTAGGGAAGATATGGGGAGAAAGTGGAAAGCCAAAAGAAGAAAATATTAAAATGATATTCAGATTCTTGGATGGATGATGGATGTGGCTATTCATTATAGTGTTAACTTTATGACATATGTGTAGATATGGACTTCACAGATATTCTTTCATGCCAAAGGGTATATTAAAATTTAAATGAATAGTGCTGGAGAGAACTCAGTTGGAAGAGAGGCTGCGAGACAAGCAACAGAACCTGTGTGCTATCCACAAACCCATATAAAAAACCAGGTGCGGGGGCACATGGCTGTAATCCCAGCTCTGGGGAGACAGACACAGGAAGACCTCTGGGACTCATTGGCCAGCAAGCTAGCTTACCTGGTGCATCTGCAGCCAGTGAGAGACCCTGTCTCAAAAACCAACCAAGGTAGCTAGCTCCAGAGATTGGAACAATGTGCAGGAACAGTATCCAAGGTTTACTTCTAACCAACATACACATGTGTGCACCTACATTCACATACATACACACACACACACACCAAGAACAACAACAACAACGAAATGGATACATTAAAGTCATGTATGGCTTAAGTCGTTGCATTAAGTTGTAAATCTGACCATAGAGTAACCCTTGAAACTAGTGAGAAAACCCTTATTTTCAGTTCCTCGAAGGAAGAGCTGCTGCTGCTTCGGCTGAATGAGGCTGAAAATGGACAAGTAGCCATGATGGCGTCTTCTCTGTCAGATAGATGGAGCAGAAGCCCCCATACCCTACTGTTGGCTCAAGAACCCCAAACTCACACCTTTGGGGTGTGCTGATAGTAAATGTAGGCCATATAAAAACTTATAGAAATTGTAAAGACACTTCTGTCTATGAGCAGTGAACATATATGATGGGACCGGCTGTTAATATGTAACAGCGGTAAGAAATGGGCTGTCTTCTGGATTCACCCATCCACTGTGGAAAACTGTGATCTTTCCGAATAATGTTCCTTTAACTACAAATTCTAAAACCTGAAGTATCCCAAATGATTCCTAGTACCCTGACCACTCATCAGCTTTAATCAGAAATGTCAAATTTTCTTCCCTTTCTGCTCCTTTGTTTATTATTATTATCATTGTTACTATTGTTAATATTAGTACTGTAATCAGGTTTTCCAAGTGCCAGCCTGCCCCTTATTCTTACTCTCAGCTCACTTCTGAGTAATCCCTGCGAGAACGTTAATTGAAAAGTAAGGTATTAACTGATTATAGCTTAGGATGATCCCTCCTAGGGTGATTTTATTTTCACAGGGGACTCATAATGGTTAGCTTGGGGAAGCAGAGAGTGAAGGCTCAGACATGACCTTCACAAGGCTGTAGCTCACTTCAGCACCTGACGGAGCAAATAAAGAATATTTGTTATGCGGCCCCGGAAAGGTTGGCAAACCCTTGCTTCAGGCCCTGTTTAAACACCCAGGGCCCGTCTATTGCATTTGTAGGAGAGAGGCAGAAAACCTCTTATTTTCCTGACTCAAGAGGAAATATTTCATAAATCATTGTCTAGAGAATAATTTGGTCAATATTTAGACACGAAATACCCCAAAGAGTGAGAAAGCTAAGCAGGGGATGGGACACGGAGGAAGTGCAAAGGCCAAACCCAATCAATAACGTACCGCGGAGTGTAAAGAGAAGAAACTTTCTCATTGTCCGAGTACAAATGTCAGAAGGATTTCCGCAAAACTCCAAAGGCTGGACGGTGAGGCAAGTGTGTAAAAGAGGCTTGGAGGGCGCCTGGAGCGAGAGTCCCGGGGAGATTATTGCAAGCATGTGGGAAGGGCATCTCTATTTACAAAACGGGTGGTCCAGCACTTGCATGTTCCCCAGTTCTTGATTGCTTGGCCTCATAAGAAAAACTATCAATCTTCAAGAAAGCAATGCCCGAGGCAGGGTGTTCGAGCAGGCAAAACTGCTCCCTACTGAGTCTCTATCTAAGTTATGCGGTGGACGCTTCCTGTGCTTTACTGTGCCGGCTCATCTGTAAATGAATATCAGTAAATGATGTTATTTATGTAAAATGAAAACTCCAGAGCCCCAGCTAGGGCGACTCGAGCTCCCCAGTTCCGGGGCAGGACCCGGGCCTCTGCTTTTTAAGAGCATGGCAGGTGAGCCTACTCCATGAAGCAGGAGGCTACCGTGAAACAGCTCCGGACGCCTCCCGTCGGGTTTGTGCACAATACGTGAACCCGTTCTTACATCCGCTCAAACAGCCTTTTGCAACAGTACTTGCTGGAAAAAAAGTTTGCTTTGGTTTAATAAAACCTACAAGGTCCTCCCCTCCGACATACCACACGTGCTTTGATTCCTGTCTAGGTGAGGCATCTATAACGAACTCTCTGTGGGGAAAGGCCTTCCACCCACCCACAAGCACAGAAGTGGAAACACGAGGGAGTCAGCAACCAATAAGGGAATTTCTTGAGCCACAAAGGCAGGGGCCAGCAAAAACCAATTGCACACTATTCTTCAGGACAGCTATTGAAATGTCTTTCCCAAAGAAGAATCACAGAGTAAACCCACTATAGCTTTCCTCGCTTGCAGATTTCCAAAGATGTGTTATTATGCCCAGTTAAGATGGAAAACATTGTTACATGTGCAGATAAGCTTATTTTTACTAAATCATTACGTGAATTAAAGTATGTAACATGAGGACCGCTTGTTGGGGTTTCTGTCTGCCCAGTTCCCACAGCCATTAAGCCCCAAAGAAATCACACAGAGAGGTCTATATTAATGATAAACTGATTGGCCCATTAGTTCAGGCTTCATATTAGCTCTTATAACTTATATTAACCCATTATTCTTATCTATGTTAGCCACATGGCTCAGTACCTTTTTCACTGGGGCAGGTCACATCCTGCTTCTTCCGTGGTCTGGGCAGGACTGCAGAGGGAGCTTCCTGCTTCCCAGAATTCTCCTAGCCCCAGCTCTACTTCCTGTCTGGTTGTCCCACCTATACATCCTGCCTGGCTAATGGCCAATCAGAGTTTATTTAAAACATAATTGACAGAATATAGAATTGTCTCACACCAAAAGTACCCCTCAGGAGGTGTTATTTCACCAAATTACAAATATAATCAGATAGGTACCACACCCTTCATCAGTGTTCCCATTCTGCCCTCCTCCTCTTCCATGTCCCCAACCAAACTACATCCTGGAATCTTATCCCAAACTAAGTGACTACTTGTGATTGGGAGGAAACCCATTTGAAGAACTCTAGAGAACTGAGTGTGGGGATGAAAAGAGGCTGAAGCGTAAGAGCTATCCTGGGTGATTCACTGTCCATCTTTTTAGTTAAAATTTTTATTTATTTTACATACCAACTACAGTTTCCCCTTCATCCTTTCCTCCTGTTCCTTCACCCCATCTCCTTTATACCTCACCCCCATTCACTCCTCAGAAAGGGTAAGGCCTCCCATGGGAGCCAACAGAGCATGGCTTATCAAGTTGAGGCAGAACCAAACTCCTCTCTGCTGCATCAAGGTTGAGCAAGGTGTCCCGCCATAGGGAATAGGTTCCCAAAAACAAGCTCATGCACCAGGGACAGATCCTGATCCCACTATTAGGGATTCCACAAACAGATAAAACAGATAAAGCTACATAACTGTCACCCTCATGCAGAGAGCCTAGGTCCATCCCATGTAGGCTCCCTAGCTGTTGGTCTAGAGTCCGTGAGATTCCACCAGCTCGGGTCAGCTGTTTCTGTGGGTTTATATGAGCAAGGGGAGTCAAGATCATGATGGGGAAATTAACTGTCCATTTTAATGGTGTATAGAATTAATAGTTTCCCTGATATGGTTTTCTTAAAACTAAAGTTATAAAACTAGGACCTGGAGAGATTGCTCTGTGGTTAAGAACACGGTTAGCTCTCCCAGAAGACCTGGGCTCAATTCCTAGTACCCACATGGAAGTTTACAATCATCTATAACTCCAGTTCCAGGGGATTCAATAACCTCTTTCTGGCATCCATGGACACCGAACACATGTGCTATACAGGCACAAATACATGCAAAGTTCCCATATAGGTAAAATAAAATAAAACCTTGCTTTTGAAACCCCAAACTATCATACCTTGTTATTGGACTCAAAATCTTCTTTATCATACAAAAAACACAAAAAACAAATCACAACAAAACAATGCTATTAGGGTTCAAATATCCCTTCTATCTATTCAGTGATTCCTAGTGAGTAAAAGCACATAAAACTGTAGGGAAATCCTGAATGTACAGCTTGAAGCACTTCTATAAGATAAATTCTCCTTCATAACCAACTCATGCCACAAATATGATAATTATACACACTGCACTAACTTCCCTCCAGCACCCCCAGTCATCACTTACATCCCAAAAGAGAACCAGCATCCATTACTATCAGGTAATTTGCTGATTTCTGGAGCTTGTGGCATTGAACTCCAGTCTGTATGTTTCATTCTTTCATTTAGCTCTCTCCACACCATCCACTACAGCAAAGGCTCATCTCTAGTGCTGCACACAACATTCCCCGTGTAAATACAAGAAAATCAATTTATCCATGGAATTTGTTTATTTGCATATTCTAAAGGTAGTTTCTATGAATATTCTAAAATGTTTATGGTGTGTTGGGCTTCCTTACTTTGGGGAGATTGTATGAAGTAAGTTCCTGGCTATACATGTTCACTGGATGCTTAACTATTTTCTGAATGTGTTGACAATAAACAAGACAATTCAAAATTTTTAAGTTCATGTGCAGAGCCAAGCACAGTGATGACATTTGAGGAGGGAAAAGAAGCTATGTTAAAAGTGTTTATTTCAAACTTAAAACTTATGGCAGTGTGGTATAGTAGTCAAATGTATAACAGCATGAATTATGGAGTCTAGAAACATACATATACATATACATACACTTAAGTTATAATGCATATGGCATTGTTGATAACTATGAATGAGAAAGAGCCTTTTCAGAGAATTATGTGAAGTCAATATTATATCCACATTGAAAAACTAAGTTAGATGCCTGTCTCACACCATATACAAGCTCAATCATATTACTTAACTGTGAATATCTGTCCCCAATAGGTGTATCATGTCAGAAATGAATAAACTTCTAAAGAAAATAGTAGTATACTTCAGTTTTCTTTGTATCATGATTTATTTTTACTACTTCACATGATATTTGCTGAAATTGACTAAATTGTATATCTGCTCTGAAAAATCAGTTTCTTTTTCTTTTATACCATTGCTTCTCTCATCTTCTGTTTCCAAAGCTTCCACCATTTGCTCTTTCATTTATGCCGTGGTCTTACTCATCCCCTGGGCGACAAATGAGCCACCCGACAACAGATGCGACCTGTGCAAGAATGTTTTAAAATCCCATTAGCAACCTGATTTTGAGATTTTTACATGAATTCTAAGGATGGACTGTCTCTGAAGTTTCTGGAAGACCTGGCCACCACAGGCCAGCAGTCTTTCATGGGAACAGGCTACAAATTTTACAAAACACAAGCCCATGAAAGACAAGGTAGACGCCTCACACCCAGAAGCTCCTCCCGGCCCACTTCCCTGGCCTCTCCCCTGCCATAACCCTGTAAGAATTTGCACTTAAGAGTCTTGCTACCAGGAGAATTTGAGTAGAGCAGCTAGACATAAGAAAACATGTTCCTAAAATTACAGATGCATAGATGTCAATATTGTTTTCTATTTATGCACAGTTTTAAGTACCCTGCATATGGTAGCGAAAAAGATTTTCTTCTTCGTCTTTAGTTTTTGGGCATAAATCCCTTCTTGTTTTCATAAGAACATTAACTCAAGTCTGCAGATAGCGTGTGCTACAGATAAAATTGTCGCATTTAAAACCATATGTCATACCGAACTGTTCAAGAGGAAGGACTTTAAAGATACAATTCCAGGCTCAGTTAGGATCCCGACGAGCAGTGAATTTATAGGTAAACCTATGTACTGTGGAGGAATCCACTAAGTTATTCTACCTAATGACCTAGGTAGGAAACCAATGGTGTACCATGCCAAATGACAACTTCCAACTTCCAACCTCTTAACCATCAGCTATTAGAATGATGATATCTATAACAATGAGCTAGCTTAAGATGCGGCAAGTCCTGGCCCCTGCACGACTATGCATTTACATGCACTTTTTAGATGGAGTAATAAGGATCTCAATTCACAAAGTAGCTATGAATCATTTAACGTTTTATGGAAATTTTCATTCTACTTCAGGTCATCATTATGTTATGGTTATAGAAAGGCATAAAACTCTATTACTATTTCATAGAGGTAAGAAAGAAATCAACTTGAGTTCTACATAATAAGTAGCTCGTAACCATGGAAGTCCTTCTGGAATAAGATGCATTCCACTATAATTATTCTTCACTCCCAGGTAAATACCCGGGGCATTCTCTTCAGACAAGGAAACACATAATGGAAGTGTATGTTTGGTTTTAAGAAAATATGACCCCTGGGGCCCTGCTCTCTTCAGAAGCACATTTCAGACTAAAAAACAATTCAAATGACAAACGGACTAAATTTGAATCTTAACAAAAAAAGATGGCTTCAGGGTTGGGAATATGACTCAATTGGTCGAGTGCTTGCCTAATGTGCACAGAGTCCTGGATTTTGTCCCAAGATCCTGCCTAAACCAAGGGTGAAGATGCACACCTGTAAGCTCAGTAGTCTGGAGGAGGAGGTGGGAGGATCAGGAGTCCAAGGTCATCTTCTGCTACTCAGTGAGTTTGAAGCCAGCCTGAGACACAAAAGAAACCATCTTTAACTCACCGAGGAGCTGAACAGATGGCTCAGTCAGTAAAGTCTTTGCCTTACAAACATCAGGAGGCACTGAGTTTAATCTCTGGAGCCATGTGGATAAAAGATGGCAATGGTGGCATGTGCTTACAGTCCCAAAGCTTGGGAGGCAGAGATAGGTGGATGTCTAATAGGTATTTTCCAAGCCAATGAGAGACTCTGTCTTGAAAATAAGGCAAATAGCACAGTGACACCTGAGGTTCTTCTCTGGCCTACAAACATGCACACACACACACACACACACACACACACACACACACCACACTCACACTTACACACAAAATACACATACAAGAATCTAAAATAATATATACATGCAGTGAAGAAAGTAATTATATATATGTATATATATACATATATTCACTGGTCTGTATATAAGTTCTTTTTCTTATTCTAGTGAGTCTTATAAGACAGGTAAAATATGAACAGAACAAGAAGCAGTCAGTGGTGGTTTGAATGAGAACATTCCCCGTAAGCTTATATATTGGCATGATTAGACCCTAGCTGATAAATTTCTTGGAAGGATTGAGGGTATGGCCTTATTGGAGGAGATGTATCATTGGGATGGGCTGTGGGCTTTGATGTTTTTAAACCCAAGCCAGACAGAGACTCTCTCCTCCCTCTCTCTCTCTCTCTCTCTCTCTCTCTCTCTCTCTCTCTCTCTCTCTCTCCCTCCCTCCCCTGCCTTTGCACCAGGATGTAAAGCTTCCATCTACCTCTCAGGCACCAGGCCTGCCTCATAATGAACGACCCCTCTGAAATGCTAAGCAATCCCTAATTAAAAGCTTTCTTTTATAGGAGTTCCTTTGGTCATAGTGTCCCTTCACAGCAGTAGGCCAGTCACCCAGGATATCAGATATCAATGGAGATTTCCTGACCAGTACCATTTAACCAACCAACGTCTTGTAAACAATATCACCAGCAAAATGATATTCTACAAAGAATATTGACACTCCAAACAAATGAGCAGAATGGCTGGTCAGTGTAGGGTACATATACATGTACTGAACACAAACCAATTCCTAACTTAGTATTAGCCACACTACTTCCATACCATGAAGGCATTAACACTCCCCCCCCCCCATCACATAGAATAGAGACTCCATTTTGCTGCCACCTCCAGCCCACTTCCTCTTGCCTACCCTGGGCCAGTTATTTATTTTGAACAAGGGGGAAAAAAGTAAAATATGGTACCTATGCTCTCCTCCCCAAATTGATTCTTCCCTTGTCCTAGAGCATGGAATAAGAAGGAAGGAGGTGCTGCTGAAGATATTTAACAGTTAGCACACAAAATATGCAAAGAACACAGTTTAAATTCTCCCCAACTCTTCCTGTTTCTTTAAATCACACAACTGCCTTTTATTAGCATAAATTTATACATAGTCATGGCTTCCTAAGGATGGCTTCCTAAAAGCATACCATGGACTGTGTCCATATTCGTTCCCACATTCCACCCCTCCTTCATTCCCCTTCCCTCCCACTAGCCCTCGTTGTCCCAGGCAGTCTCAGTTCTACTTCCCTGTTAAATATGTGTGTATAAATAAACATATGCAAACATGTGTGTGTTAAATAGAGCTATGTAGAAGAGAAAGTATGATATTTACCTTTTTGATTCTGGCTAATTTTACTGAATTTAATGCTCTCAGCATCCATCCAAATTCCTAAAACTGACAGGATTCCATTCTTCTTTATGGCTGAATCAAAGCAATCGACTTACACAAAAAAAAACCCAAACAAGTTTGAGATGAATATTAACGATTTCATCTTTCCCTCATCTTATTCATCTCCTGAAATGTCTTCCCACACCCCTGTCATCACAGGCTCCCATGCCTTTTATTGAAGCTTCAAAGTCCATTACCACAGCCCACTGGATATTTTACAACTGGAGACTGTCAGGCCCTTGCAACTCAAGGTCTGAGATCAGATTTATTATCTTTCTTTAGCCAAATGTTCTCCTCTGGTATCTCCAAATCGAGTTAAAAATATCACTGAGAATAATCACCATGGGCTCTCTCTTTTTATTTTTCATGCTCAGAAAGGACTAAAGAGTCTGAAGCCGTGGGTTAAAACTCAGCTTTCCTTGTAGCTAAGACACTGTCTAATGACCAGGCACCACTCATCAGCTGGCCCCGGAAAACAAAGGTAGAGGCAGTCCATTTTTACACAGGTGCTTGACTTCTGCCACTTGTATCATCTTAATCAGAAGGGATACTATGGCTCTGAAGTTTCCTTCTAGATGAAACTCATTTGTGTTCAGATTCTCATCTTAGAAAAAAGGAAAGCAAAACCAGTTTCAATTAGAAATCTGAAGGCATCTATTCACCTAGCCACATGCTAATTCCTGATCTTTTCCATTAAGACCATTACATCCTAATTAACACATCAGAACAACTCATCTAAGTTGGCCTGCTATTAGAAGTTTGTGAGGAAACTGAATTTTAGAACATCTATCCATTTTGGAACCTAGGGATAAGGCTCAGTGTATTAAATCACTTGTTGTATAAGGACTTGAGTTTAAACCTCAAGCGCCCACTTAAAAACTGGGTGGCCTAGTATGCCATTAGCCCCAGTACTGTGAAAAGGCATAGACAGGAGGATTAAGCTTACTGTTGCCCACCCTAACTCCAGGTTCAATGTCTCAGGGTAACCAGGTGAAGAATGATAGAGAGGGACACCAGACATCCTCCCATACTGGCACCAGAGATCCTTCTCTACAACACACATATACTCATACAACACATGTATACAGACACGTGAAATCAATTTTATTAAATTATGACCTCCAGGTCATAATAAATAATAAGTAAATAATAAATAATAGATAATAAACTGCAGGGACTTTTCCTTGGTATTGTTGTGTGAGGTAGGGTCTCAGTCTATACCCCAAGCTGACTTGAACTTGTAGCAATCCTCCTGTATTCTTCTTACCATCTTTATATAACATGTTCTGATGGGACCAGTGAGATTTCTCAGTGAGCAAAAGGAGTTACAGAGCAAGGCTGGAGACCTGAGTTCAATCCCTGGAACCCACTAAAAGTCAGGAGGAGAGAACCGACTCCACGAAATTATCCTCTGACCCTTACAGGTGCTCCACGGTACCAATCTTCTACCCAATGGAAGTCATAGGATCAACTTACATCCAGGAGTTAGAGAAACAGATATGCACCCACCTGTCACTCAGTCTCCTATGAGTCACAGCATAAATAAAGAGTTCAGAGACAGACAGCTTTGAAAGTGGGAAGCGTCTTTATAATCATCTGTTACATAAGTTTCACCTGTAGAGAATGATCATATTTTTGGCAACCAACTACACTCAAAATATTATAGTGATCTGAAGTTTTCTGCTGAGCTCAACTAATCACGACTCATTGTGGCATGTGGGCAATGGGAAACCCATGAATCCCATGAATCAGACATCTACCTATGTCAGTGCTAGCCTCTGCCTATTCCTGGCTTCATCTCCATTTCCTATTTTGTTTTCTCCACATCTTGCAAAGTAGTCATAGCTGGTGAGTAGCCAAGTTCTACATCATGGTTCATTCCCCAAGCACCGGAAGAAACATCCTTTTAGGTTTATACCTACGTCCTGGCATAATGGGCAGAGTTGGCCTTTGTTTCCATTGTTTATTTAAGTGCCTGATCATTTGCTGTTCCACGTGATCCTTGGGGCCAGAGCCACATCCTTTTCACTTTGCAGACACACTTGGGGCCCTTTACATAAGGTTTATGCCTTTGTTTACACAGAGTTTAAAGCAGATGAATGAGTACCAACAGGAGACAGTTTCCTAATGAGCAGTGGTCTGGGACAATTCTGTTTTCGGTCACTTATGTTTTAAATAAATGCTGATTGGCCAGTAGCCAGGCAGGAAGTATAGGTGGGACAACTAGACAGGAAGTAGAGGTGGGTCAAGGAGAACAGGAGAATTCTGGGTAGGAGGAAGCCCATTCCTCCCCAGTCCTGTCCAGACGCCGAAGAAGGAAGATGTGACCTGCCCTGCTGAAAAAGGTACCGAGCCTTGTGGCTAACATATACTAGAATAATGGGTTAATATAAGTTATAAGGGTTAATAAGAAGCCTGAGCTAATGGGCCAGTTTATCATTAATATAGACCTTTGTGTGATTTCTTTGGGGTAAAACGGCTGTGGGACCTGGTGGGAGGACAGAAACCAGTCAGGATAGAAACCTCAGACAACAGAATGGTGCCCCCAGAAACCCCAACAAGCAGGCTCTCATGTTACAGAGCAGGAATAACCACATTAGTTATAATTTTAATCAATGCTATAAATACTGAGAGCTAACATTTATTATATTCTATACCCAAGAACTGTTCTTAAAGATTTAAGAACATTAAGGAAAACTAGTAAATGTGCATCATGGCCTACCCCTTTGTTTCAAAACATAACAAGCATGCAATTGACATATGCTTTGTTGCCTACTCAGTGTGGGCAAAAAGGAAATTAGGACTTTGGAGACTGAAATTCAAGTCTCTCAGTGATACTTCTCAAATGTTGTATTCCTTGAGATTTATCTGTAAAATAGAAATCTGCCAATATTTAACTCATAACAAAAGGAGAATATTAAAAGACATAAACTCTACAGGAAGTGTGACAATGCGTAGGACTCACTATGAACTCATATAATTCTATTCTCTTTATGTGCATGTGTGCAGACGTGCACAGTACCAAATACTCCAGAGTACACACAATGATTTTACAAGTATGGTTTGGAGACATAAGCTTAGCAAAGGAAAAAGAGACTTGGATTCTCCATAATTCAGACATCCTGTCTCTTCCCTTTGGGTGTTACTCTGTCGGTCAAGCTTCTAAGTGTTGAGAACTGCCGTGGAATTATAACTCACCAGCCACAAAAAAAGTAGACTACTCCATTTTCCCAACAACCCAGTGACCAGAAACAGTGTTCTGGCGAGGTTTCCTCTTTCTCTTCCAGGCAGGTTCCTGTTGTCTCTCCCTGCTGAGAAATGCTTGACCTTCACTTTCCATCTTTCTGTTCAGGATTTTTCAAACTCCTCAAGTTCCTGCCTCTAAATCACAGAAGATTGCACAGATCTTCAGTTTCTTTTATCAATAATGCCATCTTTGTCTGCAGCAAGTGTCTGGTTTTTTCATACATTATCACCGTAAATATGGAAATGCCTTAGCATAGAGAAAAGTTAAAGTAAATTAGATAAAGAGTACCCATTATATGCAGAATAATAATAACCACTGTTTCCCCCAAATTATTTACATCTTCATTTCTGAGACATGTAGGTATGTTGACCTTAACTGGGGCCTTTGCAGACTGAGTCAGTATCCCTGGGATGGATAGGTGATTTTTGAGCAACTCAAGTGGGCCAACTTAACCATTCCTGCGGGCTGTGGTCAGTGACTACAGATAAAAGTTAATGAGCTGTTCCATGTTTTTAAAATTGAGGAAAGCCACTAGCCAAGGTATACACAATTCTCTCTGAGCTACATAATCCAGCGCTTAAGATCTTGCCCCGAGTACTGCAGAAATACATAAAGTCCTAACAACATCTTCACTTTAGACCTGTAAGATTCACATTGGTCTCCTGACCAGTAGATGATAGTATCTTTGTGTCTTTAGTAGGACACTAAACATCATGGGTACAGATAAAGAGAAGTAGAGAGGGCATTTCTCCAGAGTGTCCAGCTCTCCAGATGTTCTATTTTGGGCAGCCTCTGTCCACATTGGGGAGGATTCTTTGTGACTCCATGGGTTATAACCTCTCTGGAACAAACTTATTTCCTCTCCAAGGTCGCAGTCTTCAGTAGAGCCCTTTCTCCTACGCTCTGATTTATCTCTATGCATATTTAAGTCTACAGAAAATGCAAACAGCACATATATACTGTTAGGTCACCATCACAGCCATTGCCTGCTGATGCTTCCAAACTGCAGGCTGCTTGGATGGAATATTTTCATGTGTTAAAGATATGGAAAATTGATCACTTATCTTTTGCCTCACAGAAATATTTATTTGATGCTTTGATTAGGTTAAATTTTTCTGACCACTTCTTTTTCTAGGCTGAATTAATAAACAAAGGACCTAATCAAAATAAATGTTAACCCTTTTCTATTTTTTGCTTTACAGTAGTGCTTGGCTAAGGATCTCCTAGTTACGGATCCTAGAAAGCACAAAAAACCACCAAAGTAGGCATCTGGATACAAAGTCCCCATAACATTCTTTACAAAAACAGCAAAAAGCATCTTATAATGCATACGGAACCACGAAAGACTCCAGATAGCCAAAGCAACCTTGGTCAAAACAACAGCAACAACAAAAACAAGGTTCAGACTTAAAGATATACTGCAAAGTTATAACAATAAAAACATGAAGGCATTGGCACAAAAACTCACATATACACCAAAAGATCAAAATAAAAGACCCAATCATGAGTGCACATAACTGTAGCTATCTGATATTTAACAAAGATGTCAAAAACACACACTGGAGAAAAGACAGCATCTTCAACAAATGATGCTGGGAAAATTGGGTGTCCACATGTAGAAAAATGAAGTTAGACCCAGATCTATCACTCTGCACAAACTTTAACTCCAAATTGCTTAAAATAAAAAGCCCTCAGTGTCAAACCTGAAATGCAGAAACTGCTATAAGGAAGTTTAAACAGTACTCTTTGAAGATACAGGCCAAAAAAGGATCTTTCAGAGTAGAACTCTACTTGCCCAGCAATTTAGGCCAGCAAATGACAGGAGGAACATTTTGTGCAGCAAAGGAAAAAATGAAGTGAATGAAAAGGAAGGCCACAGAGTTAGAATCTTTGATATGTGTGTGCACATGCGTGTGTGCATGTGTGCATGTGCATGCAGGTGCACTGTGTGTGTGCATGTATATGTGCACAGATGTGTGTGTGCTCATGTGTGTGATGGATTCAAACAGAGAATTCTCAAAAGAAGAAATGAAAATGACTAAGAAATGTCTTACAAAGTGTTCCATATCGTTAGCTATTCAGGAAATGCAAACAAAAATTTCTTGGGATTCCATCTCACTCCAGTCACGATGGCTAAGATCAAGAAAGCAATGGTATATGCTGTTGAGGATGTGAAGAAAGCAGACACTTCTTCACTGTTAGTCTATTGCAAAGGGGTGTGTGTTCTGTGTTTACTGGGGAAATCTACAGTGATTTATTTTAGGAAGACCCTACAGAAATAACATAGGAACCAGTATCAGCAGAAGCTAGCAGGAAGCCACAGGCTCTTGATTTTTGAATAGTAAGGACCATATCATCCATTTGCAATCAATTGCAAAATTTATCAATGGGCTAGGGTGCGTAGCCCAGATGGTAGGGCTCTTCTTGTCTACCAGGCACAAAGACCTAGTTTCGAGCCTCAGTACATAAAAGAATCTTAGTACACTTCTATAATCTGAGCACTGAGGAGGAAAAAGGAACATCAGAAACTCAAGATAGG
Organism: Ondatra zibethicus; assembly: GCA_004026605.1. Classification (NCBI taxonomy): domain Eukaryota; kingdom Metazoa; phylum Chordata; class Mammalia; order Rodentia; family Cricetidae; genus Ondatra; species Ondatra zibethicus. The sequence goes on from PVIU01006349.1 coordinate 82,079, forward strand.
AGGCCAGCCTCGCTACAGGAGTGCCTGTCACAAAACAAACAGACAAAAGCCAAAGTTATACACAGTCATTCCCAAATGTTATTTATTCAGAGGGAGAGACAGACAGACAGAAAGGAAATAAATTTTCAAGTAAAGACAAAAATACTGATAAGGACAGATGCTGATGAGAGCTGACCTAAGGGAGAAACGACCTAAGTTGCAGCTGTGTGATTTTGAGCATTCATTCATTACAGTTTTTAAAATGTGCGTTAAGTGTCTTTGTTACAGAATTGTGGTCAGGATTAGATCATACACATAAAAAGCTTTTCAAAGGCCCAGTGCTGTATTTGGTACATATACCAGCAAAATATCTGACTCATTCTCTCATTTGTTCAAGCTCTACTTGGCCTTTACAAGTGCGGCGACCCAATCCTTGAACGTAACGATTCCACACATTCAAGAATTGCTGACTTTCAAATGCGGACAGTTACAGATGGAGTTGCCAAAATGCTTCAACAGAGCAATTATAAGCCCGCTCTCTTTTGTCTTGTGCATGATTTTTAAATGTTTCATAACTGACTCTGTGGAAAAGAAAAAGACAATCTAGCGTTATCAGCGTTTCTAAGCACATTAGGATTGGAGCAGCTGAATGACGGTCCCTCCTAGAGGAGAGATTTCCACTCAGAGAACCTGACGGGACAAGCATCAGCCCTAGTTCTGCGAATTAGAAAAATCCCCAGTGTCTTCTCTGACATTTGCTGACGTTAGAGTTCTGATGGAAAAGTTGAAGTCCAATACAGTTTCACCATCAATTATTTTTTAAAGATGTATTTCTTTTCTTATTTTATGCGCATGGGCATTTTGTCTGCATGCATGTCTGTGCACCACTTCCGTACCTGATGTCTGCAGAGGTCAGAAGAGGATATCAGATAGTTGTGCGCTACTGTGTGGGTGATAGAAACTGAACCTGAGACCCCTGGAAGAGAGCACTATGTGCTCATAACTACTGAGCCATTTCCCCAATCCCTCACCATCAGTTCTTGAAGGACTGTGTCTTTTCAATTCTGTCTCCCAACCCATGATAAAGGGGTGTGCATGTGAGTGTGTGTCTGTGTGTGTTTGTATGCATGTGTGTGCAGTTGCTTCCCAAGAACTAAGAAAACCCGTTTAGATAGAGGAAAATGACTATATGAATCTTAAAAGCTTTTTCAGCAATTCTGAACCCAGGACAAAATCCAAACTTATCTCGGTGCCTTTGAACAAATACCTATATACTGAACTGTCCCACTCTGATTCTATTGATTGAGGAGAGGACACAAATTATATTGGGAGTTTTAAAGTTTTCTAGGTAATGTGAATAAGTTGCCAACATTGCAGAATCATGGCCTGCACGGAGATCAGCTGTGCACAGTTTTAGTCATACATCAGCTTTAAGAATGCTAATCTCCTGTGTATGTATAAAACTTATTCAATAAGGAGGGAGACAAAAGCCAAGCTTCAACATGTTTTAAGACTCCCCAGTGTGTGCTACCCAGGCTGGAAATGACTGTCCATGCCATACTCGTGGCGCAATGATGGTGATATACATTAAGCATCAAATGACCCATCATGCGGCCCTGTATTTCAACCTCTACAGCTGGGACTCATATTAGATGGCTCATCTTACTTTCACATATGGAACTAACAAAATTAATTTCATGTTCTCTCGTACTGGTTTTACTAAGACTAATACAATGTCTGGGCAGAGAACTACTTGTCCTGCTTTTCACGTTTGCCCTTCCAGTGTCTGGGGAACCAAAGTCAACTGTGGGCAAAAATTGACACCATTCCACAGGGATAAATTTTATGCTGGGATTGGACCCAGGCAATTCATGATTTTGTGAGCATTGGGGTTCTTCTTCTCCTTCTGCTGGAGATTTAGGTTTACTGATATGGTATGGTGTATTTTAGAGATTTGGAGCTAGCAGGTGTTTTTTAGGTAAACCTAGTCCCTCCGTGCTAACCACTCTTCAATACCTGCTAATCCATGGGAGCTTTGAAAAATTACAGCAAAGCATGTGGTCCACATCACTTCTATTATCCTGTCCTAAAGCTCAGCTGTAATTAGAGACATTTCAGTGATGGGTAGTCTTCTATTGTAATCTTTGTATTATTTGTCCACCAAGACTCACTGTCTTGTCAAATAGCAAAGGAAGCTTTGGTCTGGATGTACTGAATGGTTTGACTTGATAGCAACTAGTCTTTATTGCTCTTCTTGCAAACCTGTTTCAGAATAAGATCCTTGGTGACTAGATTGGGAACGATCCTCAATAGATATTAAATCAAATCTATCTTCTTTCTGTGGCTCTGGCATGAGAGCACCATGTACAAAAGAATTGGCTCTGACACCCCCCAGCCCGTGTCCAAGAGATTAACGACATTCTTCTCAGCATCTTAACACTGCTTCCAAAATCAGTGTCATTTTCTTTCCTCTTGATCTTATTATCTCTTTCTGAGAACCCAACTTTTAAGAAACTGCAAACATCGTGAAAATATTTTATGGTGAATAAATGACATAGCCACAGTGAATTAAGGATGATTGTTCATTCCAATAACCTCAGTACTCAGCAAGCTGAGGCAGGAGGGTCAACATTTCAAGATTATCTTCAGTGACTTTGAGACCAGCCTGTGCAACAAGAGACTCCATCAAAAGAAAACAATAACATCATTGTAATTAAGGGATGCTTAAAGATTTTTCTAATTTCTCTTCTGCATGTGCCTGTGAATGACTTATATTTTGTTCTTACATTGCCTGGAAGTACAGTAAGCCCCTTGCATTTCTCTTCATGTTAGCATTTGTGAAGCACGGTTAATAAAAACTCAGGGTCAGAAATTGGGGTTCAACCTGAAGATCTGAAAAGCAAAACAACCAGCCACTAACTCTTACCTTAACCTCAGTCTGAAATGGCGATCCTGCCTCCAGGTATCTCAGAAGGAGACTGCGTCTCAGAACTATCTCGCCCCGTTTTATATTCCTCTCTAGGGCTGGGATCAAAGACGTGCACCACCCAATTTCTATGGCAACCTGGGTGTCTACTGGGATTAAAGGTGTGTGTTACCATAATCTGGTCTGTAAGGCTGATCAGTGGGACTGTTTTACTCTCAGATCTTCAGGCAGTCTTTATTTATTAAAATACATTTGAAATGCCACTACACATTACTGATGGTCTGTGATATGACCCGGCAGATTTACCAAATAAGATCTTCTTAAATTAGAGACCAAGTGGATTATATTGTGGAGATGAAAGGGGGTGAAAAATTAATCTTTAAGTAATCTGTGCACACATGTGCCTATGAGCACACACATACTTCAGTTATCTCAATATACTACAATTCAGAGGGCTACTGCAGAATAGACAGTAAAGAAACAGCTCACTGTCCCTTTTCTTTGCATAGGGACCATCAGATACGGCAGCCTTGGCTGACAGGCATTGTTCTTTAACCTCTGCTACAATGGAAAAAGAATGGTAAATGCTAGAGTCTGGATCTAATTTGTATAACTCTAGCTGGGGACACAATTATGAAAATAGAATTACAAGACCCAGATGGTCAACCACCCTTTGACTTGGCTATCAGTCATTGAGGACAAAAAGTATGTGGCAACCAAAGAGATGTTTTTCCCTCATTCTTCTCTTTTCCATGATCTTGGAGAGATGTTTTTATATACACTGTTCAACTGAGAGTGTAAGCTGCTCAAGTCTTCAGACTGCTCTAATCCTAGCAGACTATTTAGTCACACACACATATGCACACACACACACACACACACACACACACACACATATGCACACACACACACACATGTTGCTGGAGATCGAAGCAAGGGTCTGATTCATATCAGTCAGGTAAGTGTTTAAAACTGAACTATATCCTCAACTCTTGGAAGCCTAACTTTAAAGTATCTATCATTTACTCTTTTAGAGGGAGCGGGAGCAAGGCGTCTAAAGCTATAATCCCTCAATGCTTCTGCTCCCAGATCTAGGGCTGTCATTTAAAAGAATAATCCAAAAAGCGTGGGCTCCCCAAAACAAAACAAAACAAACAAAACAGCAAAGCTGGTTGTACATGTGATTTTTCTGTTTTTCAAACATTTTGTCTTATCTGCCTTGGATTTTCTCAGGAATAACTAGAGAGCTCACCTCACCCACATCTGTCTAACCTCCCCCCACAGAATAGACTACACTGCCTCCCACATGCTGATGGCCCTTCATATCTCCATAGTTAGTGAAGTCACATCACCCTTTCTTCCACCAAATTCAGCTTCTCAAGGGCAAGAGTTGAAGGTTACTTTCCTTTGTTCTACCCGTAGCTGGCACGGCTCTCAGATGACTGAAATTCAACTTCCATTTACTTACTACATGGAAAAAGCTCTCATTAGCTAACTCTAATTCAAGCACCTTGAAGCAATAAGCTGGGGAACTTCACAAGCCTTTCATTATTAGGTGATTCTCAGGGATATTTTGTACCCAATTAAGCTAAGGGAAACGATAACAAATGTATTTTAGGATGATGCGCAGTGAGATTTATCAGCCCTGCGGTGGTTACTCTTGATTATCAACTTGGCTAGATTTGAAATCACCTAGGAGATATGCCTCTCAGTGTGTGTGTGTGTGTGGTGTGTGTGTGTGTGTGTGTGTGTGTGTGTGTGTGTGTGTGTGTGTGTGTGTGTGTGTGTGTGTGTGTGTGTGTGTGTGTGTGTGTGTGTCTGTGTGTGTGTCTGTGTGTGTGTCTGTGTGTGTGTCTGTGTGTGTGTCTGTGTGTGTGTCTGTGTGTGTGTCTGTGTGTGTGTGTGTCTGTGTGTGTGTGCATGCTTCTGAAAAGTTTTAACTGAGGGAGACTTACACTGATTATGGGTGTCCCTTGGGCTGGGGTTCAGGATTCAGTGAGAAGAGGAAATAAGTTGATCATCAGCATAACTCTCTGCTCCTGCTTTTGCTTCTGCTGCCACAGCCAAGAGATGGCTCCGCCATGCCTTTCCAACACAATGGACCCTCAAATTGCAAGCTTAACAAACCCTTAAGCTGCTTCTTGTCAAGTACTTTGTCCCAGCGAAAAGGAAACTAATATGCCCTCTTGTTCCAAGCCTGACCCCACATCTTCTGAATCAGAAATAAGGAGCCACAAGAGGGTCTCCAATTGGCAAGTACTTGAGATGACATTAGGGACATTAACTCTTTGAGATTCAGTAGCCCATGCTTTTTGTATTATTCTTATAAATGACAATCCTAGATCTAGGAGCAGAATCACTCAGGGACTGTAGCTTTAGACTCACTCGCTGGCTCCCATTCCCTCTTAAAGAATGAATAACACCTTAAAGTTAGGCTTCCAAGAACTGAGAATACAGTTCAGTTGTGAAGCACTTACCTGACTTATATGAAGGAAACCCTTGCTTCAATCTGCAGCAAATATATATGACTAAATAGTGACAAGGAAGAACTCAGTAAATTTGGAGAATTTTACAGGTGATGGGAGTATCAGTAAGTAAAATAAGCAAGTGAGATCCATGATACTACACTACAGTCTATAGCAAAAGAAGAATATAAGGACCATTTATGGATAATCCAAAATATTCTTGAAAGGAAATAAGCATTTCCCTAGGAATGGTTCTCAACCTTCCTAATGCTGTGCCCTTTAACACAATCTCTTATGCTGCGGTGACCCCCAACCAGAAAATTATTTTCACTGCTACTTCATAACTGCAATTTGATGACTGTTATGAATCATCATATAAATTTTGGAGATAGAGGTTTGCCAAATTGGTCCTGACACACAGGTTAAGAACCACTGCTCTAAAGAAAGGAAAATGCTCTAGGTTCACGGACTGGAAGAGTCGATATTTTATAAAAGATAACTAATTCTTCTAAATTGATCCATATTTCAAACCTCTATGAAGGTTTGTGAAATTTTGTTATCCTGTTCTAAAAACGAGCATCCAAATATGAAGGCAAAAAGAACAGCCTGTGTGAGCTTGAAAAGATGACATAGACTAGACCTCTTAGTGACAGGACTTATTAGAAAGTAACAATGACTCAAGCGGAGTCGTATGACAAGGTTGTCTAAGCAGACTGACATAATAAAATAAAAATTAATGGAACAGAATGAAGGAGTGGCTCACAGATGCAATGCCACCTGAGTTATAAAGAGATAACAGTGTATGACAGAAGATAAAAGGAAGTCAGTCTTGCCAATAACTTGTGTTAGGCCTGTGGGATATCCATGTTGAAGAACCAAAAGCCAAACTTCTACTTCCCTTCATTCTCAGCTCAATTCAGGTGGCCCACACATCGCCATCTTAAAACTGAAATAAGCATTTTACTAAGGAGCATCTATCTTCTATGCAGATTGTTTTCTAAGATACCAAGCCAAATGAGAACCCTTGATAAATTCATCCAGACTACTGTCAAAAGCCTGTACTTATCAACTGATTCCAAAAAATAGTAAGACATGCCGTAATAGAAGGTGTTTCCTGACATTCCTATATCAGCAAAGGAATCATGTACCAAGCAAATATTCATAATACTTAGCCCAGGAAATTAACTAAATATGTTTAATGCTCAAAATATGTATTGGCATGGTGATAATCTCAGTACTTAAGAGGCAGAGACAGAAAAAGAGCCCTAAATTAGAGGCCAGCCTGATCCACTTGGCAGTTTCCAGTCCAGAGAAGACTGTATAATGGGCCTTGTCTCAACACAATGACAAAATGTTTAAAATGTTTAACCTGGAATTTAACAGAAAAAAATGGTTGTCTCTTGCTAATTAGCATAGGAAACAGTGAAACTAATTGGTCATCAAAGAGACTAAGTTAAAAACGTAATGAATAAAACTATGTTTGCTGGATGGCTATTATTGAACATACTGAGGATACTAAGTGATACCAAACTTTGAATGAGAAAACATTCTCCTACACCACTGTTAGAAGTGAGAACAGAAAGCCTACATAACCACCTGGGGAAAGCATTAAGTAATGGCAACAAAGATAACCTCCCTTAGACCTGACAGTTGCTGTCTTAGGAAGACACCCCACAGAACACGATTCACAGTTGCTCATCAGTCAAGTTAAATTGTTTACAGCATCGCTCCTTAAGTAGTCAAAAACTTGAAAATTCAAGTGTCAATCAATGGCAGACCTGGTTAATAAATTTTGTCATACCCATGTAACTGAACATCATACATTTCATATTATAATAAGAATAGACAAATACTACTATACATACAAATTAAGCAGGATTTTATAGTTGAGCAAAAGAAGACAGACACGTTTTCTCTTCCACTAACACAAAGATCAAAACCAGGAAAGAGCAAGGGCCACTTGCAGAAGTCCTGTAAGTGGGCATCTGTGGTGAGTGAACATGGAAGGGGTCTTCGGGAATGCTCTTCTCGTGTGGGGGTTATGCCAGGAACTCTGTGTGAGTTTGTGTATGCCTTAATAGAGAAAGTATTATAGAACAAAGTCAACGGGTTCACAGTAATTAAATCACAATGCAGGAAAACTGCCTTTGGCTTGGAAATGGCTCTTTCTAGCCTGTATTAAAAGAAACCTTTCTCTGGCTGAACTCACTTTTTCCTTAGACAGTTTTCAATAACAAATATTGAAGTGGCTTGCCTTGGAAGAGAGAGGTTGTAGTTCGGGGCAGGAGATAGATGATGAGGGGATAACTGCGTGGAAGGAGAGACAAGAGGCCAGCTAGAAGTAATGGTTCAGAGATAGAAATCACAGGAACTGAAGTTTAATTATCTATAGGATGAGGAAACGGGAAGATAAAAGCGACTCCAAAGTTTCTAGCTTGATAGACTTGAATGATTATATGGGGATGGGGGGCACACTGGGTCACTTGGGGGGAAAATTTGGTTTGAGTTATTAGATCGTTGTTTGTCTTTATGCTATCTAAAATATGGATCTGGAACCTGTTAGAAATTTTAACATTAGAATCATGAGTTTGAGTCCCTTCAAATCCATGTTTAAACCCCAAGAATACATGAAATTCCCATTTCCTACCCCAGGGAAATGTGTGTTATGAAGAGATAATAGAATTACATATGCACACTAGGGGCAGTGATCATGGAGAGTCTATGCAACAAGCCCATACATCAGTTATCTCAACTGCTTTTAATATATTTGAACACTCAATTGGCATAAGTAATTATGATGAATTTTGTCTTTTGGTATATATTTCCGAAGTATGAAAATTGATGTTAGAAGTATTATACACAATACCAGCTACTGTGTTCTACAAACCAAATTTGTCACTCATATCTGGACTTTAGTGTTACCAAAAAACAATATTATATGGAATCTCTTATAATGGCAGCTGTGTTGGAGGTATTTTATAGCAGTGACTTTTAATCTGTGGCTCTCGACCCCTTTAGGGTCTAATGACACTTTCACCAGAGTCGCCTAAGACCATCAGAAAACACAGATCTTTACATTACAATTCATAACAGTAGCAAAATTACAATTTGAAGCAGCAACAAAAATAATTTTATGGATGGGGGTCAGCACAACACGAGGAACTATATTAAAGGATCACAGCAATAGAAAGGTTGAGAACCACTGTTTTACGGTGTAAGAAAAACGATGTTAACTTACCATGTTCATAACTTCATGATCAGGAGTGTGGACCAGATATAATAATCTCCTAGAAAATAGATATTTTTGAGACAAAACATGATTATCAATGAAATATTTACGGGTTTGTATAGCATGATTAATAAATACTTAAACAATTTTCTTTGTTGGTAAAATATAGTTTTCTTCACCCCAAGTCTCATTGTGCATTCTCATTACCTAGAGGTCATGATGCAACTCTAACTCTCACGGACAATGTCCAGTACAGAAAAGACACATTTGACTTCCTCTTGTGTAAGCCCATTGTCCTGACTATTCTTACTTAGCAAACTATCCCCAAACCTAGTGGCTTACTACAACCCCTAGTTTTGCAATATCCCAGATTCCAAAACTAAAACTAAGCAAACCTTAAAATGGTCAAGTTTCATAAAACAAAATAATTTTTCTAACTATAGATAATTGTATCTAGGACAAGACCTAGCAAAGCACACAATGGAAAGTTGAGAATAAGACATAGATGATTTTGAATTCTGATAAATAGTATTAAATGAGTAGAAACAGAAAAACTGCTCCTTGTTTTTGATGCTTTGATTTACTGCACATAAACCAGACCCTTGCACTTGTGCTGTGCTGGGACTAAGGAGACACTTCAGCTAGTGAAAGTAAGAGGCCCAGGGTTTAGAGGCCCAAAACCCATATAAATGCCAGCTGGCCATGGCAGCCTTCCTATAATCCCAACCTCAGAAGGAAGAGACAGGTGAGTCCATTAGAAAGCTGGCTAGTGCGACTACACCACCACTGATAGTGAGCTCTGGGTTTCATGGGGAACCTGCCTCCGAGAATAAAGTGAATTACCAAGGAAGAGCCTGATATCAACCTTGGGTCTTTGTAGAGAGACCCACACGTGGGTGTACACGCACTTAAGAAAATGCATGCACCCACTACACAGGTATATTTTTGGCTTTTTCTCTCTAATAACCAGTGAAAACAATACTCAAAAATTTCCACCTTGTTTCCAAATATTTGCTTTGGGTGCTTAAGAGTTAGGAAGAAGAAATTCATGACAAACATGTTCCTCATGGATGCCATCCCTTATGTTAGGCACACTATGGATTTAGCCAGTTAATCCTCAAAAGAATCTTTGAAATTGGAATTTGCATTCTCATTTTATAGAAAAGGAGATTCACGCTCAAGAATGTCATAATTGGGTAGTGCAATACGTTCTATATTATATATACACATATATGTATCTGCTCAGATATTCATCATTTGTAAATACATTATATGTGTATTTATATAATACATTTGCATTATATTGAACAACATATACTATACTTAAGCATTTATATTTTATATGGTATATATAAATTGTATTTTATTACATATGGAGTATATTTACCTGTTATATGTTTACTATGATATAATGTATATACTGATATATATTTGGGGATACATATATCAGATCCCTTGCTTTCCTTCTGTTTCTTCTATTAGGAAAAGGTACTTTGCTAGCCTCTTAGATGTACTGCTACTTGATAAAGCACAACACCCTAAAATACCTTTCCAATCCAGCATATTCTAGTGCACATTAGGTCAGCTAGCTGGTTATGTGGTTAAGAACAACCCAGGTTGAATGCATAGTAATTATGATCAGCGGTTTTGCTATAGATAGAGCAGACAACATATTTCCAATCTGGGGTTTCAAATGAAGTCTACACTATAGCCATCCTGCGAATTTCAGTACTAATTTTTCTTAAAATGATCAGCCATGTTGAGTTGTCAACTGACAAAAGCTAAGAGGGATCACTAGATTGTGAGCTGGAGAATCGAGGCCAATGCTGAATTGAGGCACAAGTCTGGTTTTAAATTCTCTTGATAATACCATGTCAAGCCAGACTACAATGAACTTGACTAGAATTTACCTGATATTGATAGAGATATTTGTGTAAGACCTTCATTCACATTGTTCTTGAGAAGAAATCACCCATCCAGGAGTATGGCTCCTGAATTAAGATATGCTTCTATACATTATGCGACGATATCATTCTATGCTGTCTCATAAAGCACTTTATTAGCTTCATTAGTTAAGTCCCAACTCCTTCACTGGCATTTTCAGCACTGTATCTGGACCTTGCCTGTATCTGTAGTCATGAGTTCAGCTGAACCCTCTTAGCCACATTAGTATGTGATGTCTCCATTTGCTTGTCTCTGCAGATATTCACATTTGAAGAATCTAAGGCATTTCTTTGGCAGTCCAAAATAGTAAGTAGGTAAAAAATTGTCCCAAACTAGTATTTTCATTGTATACAATATGTAGACAGGACCAACCCAGGTGACAGAAATAGTTACTGTCTACAGTAGAGCTGGTGAGAGAATCCAGGAGACATCTGAGATCAGTCAAGAGGAGCATGGAGAACAGCATCCCAAACAGAACCCAGAGAAGCAGTCAAACCTTGTAAGAAGGAATCAGATGTGACGCTGACCTCACAGTTAGTCTGGTACCATAGGAACTAGAAGTTGATTTCTGTTTTTCTTCCATTCTTGTCCCAAGACAGCATCTGATCCCACAGAACATGTCAGAAAAGAGCGTCAGAAAAGGAGGTAGTAAGGGTGGACCATGTGCTTATGCTTTCATTGCGGTAGTATAAACATTGTAAAAAAATCATAACACATGAAAAATCCACTTAGTGATGTGTTTACATATGATGAATCAGATAGATCTGCATACATAGCCTCTTATGGAAATCTAACCATAGAATTAAAATAAAGCAAATGCTCAATTCATGATAATTTAATCAAAATTTCTACTTCAGACATGCCTATCAGATCTAGAGAAAAACGAGAAGATGCCAAACCTATCTTATGTTTACAGAGCAAGACTGGGGAGGGAGAGGACCACCACCAATGGTAGCAACAACTTCCATCAATACAGATCAGATGCAACTGTCCCTGATTAGAAATGGCTATTCTTGTGAGTTGATTTTGTCTTATGAGAGACCAATTTAAAGCACTAGAGTTTATCACTCAAAAGGGGTCTCAATAATGAACAGAGAGTGATAGGCTCACACTGGTCTGCACTCAGTAGTCCTTTAGACACTCAAGGTGATCAAATAGCAGGAATCTATATGATTTTAACAGGGTAACACTTGTCAAATATCTGTGTGTGTGTGTGTGTGTGTTGTACTGTATTACAGTATAGCATAAGTATGTGTTCATGTACATGTTTGCATCTGTGTGTGGAGGCCAGAGGTTGCCACTAGGTGTGTTTCTCTATAGCTATCCAATTTATTTTTTGTTGCAAAGTCTCCCATTGAACCTGGAGTTCACTGATCAACTAGACTCTTTAGCCTGTGAGCTCCATGGATCTTCTTGTCTCTGCCCTACCAGTGTTTGAAATAAAGATGTGCGCTGCTGTGCAGAGCTTTAGTGTGGCTTTGGGCATCTAAACTGAGGTAGTCATGGTTGTCTAGCAAGTATTTAACCAAATATGCTACCATTCCAGCCTTGGGAGCTGGGATCTTTTAAGAGTTACAAGAGATCCAAAGATCAGCTTATTCTGAAGAATTATCTACTTTCAGGATAAAAGGAGAAAGCTTACATGAAAACAGCTTTGATTAAAGAACTCTTGATTGTGAAGTTCTTCATTAGCAAGGGCTTTCTACTGATTGGGGTTTGTCTCTTTATCCTGAGGTTCAGTCATTAGAGCTTCCAAAGAGAAATAGACATGTCATTGACTCCTTATGGTAGATAATAATGTTGTACCAGTTGGATTACCAGTAGCTCTCTGGTATGAGGAAAGCACCATACCCATTCAGCAACACAATTGATTCTATCCATAAAATGATGGGAAGACCAAACTCTTTGATTCTGAGTCATGTTTAATGTGGAAAGCTAATGATTGGTCCTAAGGATTTCAGATGCTGGTGAAAAATGGGTTAGTTTTCAGTGATACAATAACTACTAGAATTTCTTACTGGGGACAATCTCTCATACTTTCTAAATTTATATCATGTAAAGGAACATAGAAAGTCAATGCCCTTTCTGCCTGGACCATCAGTTGCACTCAGAAGTTTCCCTTGGTATATCCATGGGGTTCTACAGGGTGAAGTTCTTACTTGTATAATCTGAGAAATGAGTAAATTGGCTTAGATGATATCCAATGATGCCTCTGCCTTAAAACCTCTATCAATTTCAGGCTCACCCAAAATATGTGCTTCAGATCATCATCTTTTGATCATCAAAGCAACGAGCAATGGCATTTGAAGGCAGGGATGGCAGCATCTTCCCACAGCAGAAGGACAGATGCAGCTCACAAAGAAGGAAGGAGGAAAGAGCAGAAGAGAAGAAATTGTTTGAGATATTATGCTTCCTTCTCCCACCATTATGGAAACATTCTAAAGATAAAAAAATATTAAATATAAGAAAAATTCTGCCTTATTACTCATTTCAGTATAATAGAAACCAAGTGTTGAGTGAAAACAGAAATTACTTCCCTATACAGAAGCAGTCTTCTGCACTGGATAAAAACCAGGCTGAGTACGGATGCCAGTATCTAAAACTTGAGCTATGAGCTATTCTGAAATATTTGCATTCAGAACTTTTCATACAGAACACTCCATGTCTTTTGCCTTCTCCCCATCCAGAACAGAAATGTAAAACAAGGATTGAGCTCAACACTGAGTTGAGTGGTATGTGGCCCCACACCAAAAGAAAAGATAAATTCACTCAGAACTAGTGAATGTTCCCATATTTTGTTAAGCTGTTTCCAGGACAAGGAATAAGCCAGGCAGGTCTATTGAGGGTTGACAAATCTGGATGATTTTAGCAGGCACTGGAATAAAGGGACTATCTCTAATTTGTTGTATAGTACCCAATCCTGAGGTACTTAATTTACATGGATAGTGGCCCTGAGTATACCAGCCCAATAGAGAGGGAAATGTGGTTGTAGTTGTCTGCCAGTCATCGAGAAGGGCAACTGATTTGTATGCCAGACCTCAAACATGGATCTAGGTGGGGGTTTTGTTTATTTCTTTGTCTGAATGCCTTTGGCTTATGTTTTGAAAATTCTGGGTATTGGGCCCAGGGCCTTATACTAGGCAAGTTCCCTACTAAGCCCTATTTTTAATTTGTATATTTAGTTATTTTACTTGATGTAACACCAACAGTTTTTCCTATTTATTTTGAAACAGGATCTCACTAAAATACATAAACTAGACTTGACTTCACTCTAGTCCATGAAAACCTTAACTCATGATCTTCCTGCCTCTGCCTTACAAGTAGCCTGGATTACAGGTGTGTACCACATACTATTTAAAGCTCAATATTCAGTCAAATGATTCAAATGAGACAAATGAAAGAACCAGCTAATGGATAGACAGCACATACTCGGTGCTGTAAATTTCTTAGCTCGTCCTAATGACTTAAAACTTCAGGGCTCTCCCAACTAAACCCCAGCAACTTGTCACATGGACAGCATCAAATTAGTTCTAATTTTTATATGGAACCAAAAAATATTTTTAAGGAAACAATACACAGTACAGCACATTACTCAATTTCAAAACTTACCATAAAACTATAGCAATCCATACAGAATGACATTACAAAAGGAGCAGTTAAATGGATCATCGTCATGAAGTATATGGAGAGAAATAGACTCACATAAATATAATTACCTGGTCTTTGTCTCAGAGTGAAGGCCATAGATGCAATGGAGAACAGATAGTCTTTCAACTACACTGAGAGAGGTGGGGGTTGAGACTAGGCATGGACTTTACCCTTTCAGAAATATTAACTCCAAATAGACCACAGACTTAAATGTAAAATGCAGAAATATAAAACTCTAAAGAGAAAATATAGAAGAGAATTTGATAACCTTGGATTTGATGATGTCTGTTTAGACATGACACCACAGGCATAATCTGCAAAAGACTCAACTGGTAATCTGGATCTGGCTCATACTAAGAAGCTCTGCTTTGCAAAAGGCACCATTAAAAAGATGCCTCCAAGACGGTAATGGGTATCTCATCAGCGGAGACCCATGGATGGCAAACAAATTGTGGGAAGAGGCTGTGCATCATAGGTCAACGGGGGATGCAAATAAAAATGGTGATGAGATGCTGCCCACACCATTAGACTGTCCTAAGCCAAGAACAATGAACACCTCAGATCAAGGCTATGGAGAAAGGAGAATCTTGCTCAGTGCTGGTGGCTATGTAAAATGGAATTGCTATTTTGCATGGCATGTAAGAGTTTCCCATAGAACTTAGTCTATGATACAGCAATTGCACCCCCTGGTACAAAGAAATTAAAAACTTTTATCTATATAAAAGAACCTACATGTGAACATTTATAGAAACCTCATTCATAATTGCCAAAACACAGAAGCCACCAATGTATTTTTAAATAGATCAATGGGAAAATAATTATGATACATCTGGACAATATAATATTATTAAGTACTAAAAAAATGGGCTACTAAGCCACTAAAAACCTTAAATATCCTAACAGAAGCCAAAATGAAAAGGTCACACACTGCAGGCTCACTGCTCTACCTTATTAGAAAAAGAAAAACTGTGGAGACAATAAAAAGGCACTCGCCGGGGGGTTAGGGGAAGAGGGGAAAATTAATACGCATAGCAAAAAATGAAGAGGACAATGAAACTATTCTGTAAGGAATGATGTTGATAGATTCATTAGTCAAAACATATAGACTGTACAACCCCCCCCAAATAAGCCCAAATATGAACTATTAAGCACAGGCAGTAGCTTTGTGCCAATATGCACAACTCATTGATTAAAATGTAGCATTCTGCTAGGGGAAGTTGGTAAAGAAGGGAGTGGACAGGGAGGGCTAAAGTGTAAATTTCCACCCATTCTTTCAATGTTGCTACAAACCTTAAACTTGTTTGAAACACTCCCTAAAAGAAAGAGAAAAATAGACAATAATCCAGGAGATGTCAATAAGATAGAAACAAAGTTCACTCCAAGAGAATACCATCTTGACACAATACAGCAAAAATAAAGCTAAATTTCCATTATGAAGTAAAAACCCTTCTAACCATCCATTAAAAATCCCTTCAGTGATCTGAAATAATAGGTCAATATTTTTCCTCTTTGTACCTTATCCCTTAACAAAAATATTAGAAAATAAATATTTACTCATTGGCTTTTTCAAGTCTACACATGTGTACCTGAGACGGGATTCTCAGTATATAATGAGTGAAAGAGATGGAATATCATTTCCGCGTAGATACTACATTCTTCATCATTACAATGAGTGAGAGATGACAAACAGCCAACAGCCATTTATTATTGATTTAAAAGTCTTCCCATCTAGAGTAACAGTAACAACAAACCGTGTTATGAAACGCTTATCTCAACATAAAATAATGACACCACTTCTCCCAGACATCCTTTTACTGTCTGGTGTGGCAGAGGCATCTTTTGAGACCCACCTTTAGAGTGCCACTACATGTCATCACCTCCTGCAAATCTGCTATGCTGGAGAAGGATCTGTACTTAGCAACACAGGACGTGGTGGCAACAGATCCTGTCTGGGATTGCTGCTAAGGGGCTGTTCTACATGAATTAATTATCAAACATTAACCCTAGTTTCAAAGGGCAAGGAAGGGCTCTCACTTAAAAGGGGTGAATGACTCCCTGGCAGTGGGGAGAGGGCCCTCCTAGACCCTTCAATCACACCAGCAATACCATGATGTTTAGGAAGATCTGGTTGATCTCATTTTTATACTTTCTTCTCCCCTTATCCCTTATTGTTTTCTAAAACAATATTTATTCTTTCTGATATGCCTCCATTTCTTGCATGGGGGCACAGGGAGAGGACGAGAGTCGTCTAACTAGAAAGGCAGTTGCGTCAGGCCCTCTTTTAAAAAGCACACACATAACAGGCATTTCTTACCCATTACCAAGTAAGACAAGAGGCACTGCTCAAGCGGGGCTGTGATAATGAATCAGAAGTGAGACAATGAACTTTTCAAGTACTACAGGCCCAGAAAGTTTTCATCAGAGATGGAAATATTGAGGGCAATATCTGGAACTCTGTGGGAACCGGGGTCATATTCGAAAGCTAAATGCATCATTTTATTCAGTCTTTAAAGATTGCTCTATAGTTTTTGAAGTTAACTTTTTGATATCATTTTGCTTGTAAATTGTATAAAAGAACACTTGGTATCTTATCATGATGTACAATTTTCATGAAGGTCATAAATAAAAACATCACATCGTTTCCCATACATTTGCACCATTATGTAGCAACGGAAGACTACTTTTTTAAAAAAAAAGGAAAAGGAGGGGGAATGGAGAGATGACTTGATGCTTAAGAGTTACGAGTTTGTACTGCTTTGCAGAGAATCCAAGCACCCAGATAAGGAGACTCACAACTGCCTGCACCTCCAGCTCAAGCAAGTCTGAGTCTTCTCACCACCTTGGGCACTAGCACTCACGTGCACACACTCACACATACACATAATCAAAATAAAATCTTTATAAAAAGAACATAACTTAGAAGAAAATGGAGTAAAACTTTAAGACAGAGTTTAGAAATCTGGATGCAGGAGACAAAAAGTTCAAGATAATTTAATAGTTTATCTGATGATAATTAATTAATTGAATTTCTTTAACAATTATTAAAGTGTCCAAACTAGTAAGCTTCTACTACTCAAGCCTTGTCAACACCGCAAAGCATTGACATTAAAATGAGGATAAAAACTATGTGACTGTGGGTGTCTTTATGTGTGTGTGTGTGTGTGTGTGTGTGTGTGTATCTGTGTGTCTATGTGTGTATATCTGTATGTGTGTGTTTTCATGTCTGTGTATATGTTTGTGTGTTTCCATGTTTGTGTGTGTGTACATGTCTGTGTGTGTTTCTGTGTGTGCTGTGTGTGTCTGTATGTTTCTGTGTTGATGTGTGTCATGTATGTCTGTATGTTTCTCTGTGTGTATCTGTATGTTTCTGTGTCTGTGTATCTCATATGTGGTGTAGGAGGTCCTTCTTTCTATGTGTTGCTTTCATTGGTTGAATAAAGAAACTGCCTTGTCCTTTTGATAGGGCAGAACTTAGTTAGGCAGGGAGGACAGAACTGAATTCTGGGAGGAAGAAGGCAGAGACAGAGAGACACCATGAAGCTGCTGCCTGAGACTGACGCTGGTTAGAATCTTTCCTAGTAAGCCACAACCTCGTGGTGTTACACAGATTGGTAGAAATGGGTTGAAGTAAGATGTAAGAATTGAGCCAATAAGAAATTAGAGCTAATGGGCCAGGCAGTAATTTAATTTAATGCAGTTTCTGTGTGGTTATTTTGGGGGTTAAGCTAGCCGGGCAACAGGACACGGCCCACTTGCCTCATACAACACATATGTGTCTGTGTGTGTGTATCTGTATGAGACTCTCTGTGTATGTGTCTATGTATATGTGTCTTCTTGTGTGTGTGTGTCCATATCTGTGTGTGTCTATTGTATTGTTTGCTTTCCTTTTAGAATTTACGTTCCAAATATATTTTAATCCAAATTTTATTTTTAATAGTAAACATAATAATTTTATTTTTAATAGTAAATATAAATAAAGTATTCTTACTCTAAGTCTAAATTTGACATAAACCAATATAAAAATAAACTATAGGAAGCTAAGATAGCATTTTATTCATTTAATATCAAGAAGTGATTATTTTTCTATCTTAAAACTGACTTTCAGCCAGGTGGTGGTGGCACATGCCTTTAATCCCAGCACTCGGGAGGCAGAGGCAGGCAGATCTCTGTGAGTTCGAGAGCTCCAGGACAGGCTCCAAAGCTACAGAAAAACCCTGTCTCGAAAAACAAAAACAAAAAACAACAACAAAAAAAGAAGTAATAAAAAAAATCCTGACTTTCAATGGGATGGATAAGAGGCAGAAACTGCTGGATGGATCAGGATATTTGGTTATAAGTTAGTACTTGTGAACTCCATAAGCCTTATATTCTATATAAGATCTTTTAAAAATTAAATATGAGAATGTACTATCTTTTTATTTGCCTTTTTGAAAATTTCAGACCTGAGTACTGGATTTCCATCATTTCCTTCTTCTGCCTCCAATTCCTGCCATGCCCTGGGGACTTCCTCTCAAAGTCATGACCTCTCCTCTTTTATCGTTGCGTATCTATACATACAAACATATAGGTAAATATGCACACATACACACATACCACCTGCTAAGTCCATTTAGTGCTGGCCGTATGTAAATGTGTGTAAGGCCCATCATGAGGTTTGCTGCTGGAGAAGACTGATTCTCTCCCTATAGGAAGCCATTACTTGCCTGTAGCACAAGTAATGTGCTAGGGACGGGGGCCTTATGGGATTTCCCCCATCCACATTGGCGTGTCAGCAGATGTTATACAGGACAGGGTTAAGCAACCATATTGATGAGATTTCATGGGTACAGCTTCACTGCTATATGCAGAAGCTACTACCTTGCAGCAAATATCCTGGTCCTCTGGCTCTTACAACCTTTCCATCCCCTGCCTCAGCCTTATGGCAGGGCTTATGTCGTAGATGTATTATCAGGGCTGGGCGCCCATTGGTCACTACATTTTAACCAGTTGTGAATTTGGACACCATTACAGAAACCCACATCTTGACCGCATCCCACCCCTGTTCTGTAAGATTTGCCCTCACTTTGCTCATGCATGTCATCCTTGGCTTGTTTGCAAAGAGGTAGAGAGGGGTTGCTATGGGGTCCTGAAAGCACCACAACGGAGACAAACTGCTTCATTTCCCGAGTACAAGTCATCACTAAAGGAATGGAAGAAGCAGTTCTTAAGAGACATTTTTTTTTTCTAAAACGTGAATGCCTGTTCCCTGTTATTTGAGATTTGGATTTCAATTTCAAATCGAAGGTAAGCAGCACGGAATATACACTCTCAGAGGTGGGAGGTTAGACTTCACTCCACGAAGATGCGGAAGTAGCATACCACTGTGCATAATAGGATTCTGGAGTAAGAAGATAACACAGGTTATTTCCCCATTCTGTCCTAGATCGGAGCTGTCTAGAGAGGCGGGGAAAATAAGCACAGATAAGCAGTGTTTCCATTATGAAGCCATTACAGAATGTTCCTAGTATAACTAGTACCTTCCTCTGGCTCCGGTTGAACTGAATGCTTTAAAAAATTCCATACTAGACTTTTGGCTGTTACTTTTCAGGTTTTTACTTCAATACCAGCATCTCCATAATTTCAGAATAGGAAATGAATGTGTCACGAACCAAACTGAGTCGGGGAGAAGACCCAAGTAAACAGGTTCTTCCCAGCATCAGACTTAGTAATCAACTGGGCCTGGTACCAGGCACTACGGCTGGTATTCTTGTATGAGAAAGGCAGATGCTTTCTTCCCTCATTCCTCGGGGCCTTCTCTCTGACTTGATTTAGCTGCACGGTGTACACACATGGATACAGAGAGCTGGCTTCTAAGTTGATGTCAAGCGGGTTAAAAAATGACAAGCCAGGGAACATAGAGATAGGACACAGTACCCACAGAAGAGCAAATTTCTCTTTCAGTGACCTTTCACGTGCACAGAGGTTCGTGTTTAGGTGTTCTCACCAAAATGAAAATGCTTGCTCTGATAGTTGTACCAAAGACTTCCACAATAGCCCAGAATGGAGTATTAACAAACGTCTGTTTATTTGGGGATAAACCCACAGTAAGGGTAGCTATCCACAGTTTTCTTCATGTGCTGGGAACTGAAACCGAATCCAGCAACAAAGAAGGCCTTGCACGCTTTTCCTCTGCATTTATAGTACATGAAACCACACCCAAAGTGGGCTGGTATCTTAAAGGTTATTGGCTGAAGAAACTCCCACAACAATGTTCCTTATCTCCTTATTTGCTGGTTTGTATTTCTTTCTCCAAGAAATCTTTAGATGTGGAAAATAAGTGTACAAAATGGAGATCATCTTGTATTGTTAAATTGTATTAAACCATTAGGCAATTCAACTAATGACCAATCAATTATTATTAAAACAAACCAGAAACGAGATGCAAAATGGGATATTTGCTGACTTGTGATCATTATATAGGGAAGACTTCAATTAACCAGGATCCAAGAATATTGAGGGCCTTGAGTACCAGCCTCAGTGCCCATTCAGGGTTCAGAATTGGATATCTATAGCAGGTGAGGATCTGAGGGTAAAAAAGTTAACTCAAGTACATCACCTCTGCATGTTCTTTATTTTTCGTGAAAGGGGAAAAATGAAGTAAAAGGGCACATAGAATAGAGGAAGGAGGAGGAGGAGAAGAGAAAAAAGAAGAAGAAGAAGAAGAAGAAGAAGAAGAAGAAGAAGAAGAAGAAGAAGAAGAAGAAGAAGAAGAAGA